>BQNB010164265.1:0-11527 GCA_026074375.1 Tanacetum coccineum
CTTAGGTTCATTAGGAAAATAAAAGTATCACTAAACCTTAGGGGGCATTTTTGCCAAAACCAAAACACCCCCTTCCCCGTTTTCTTATACACACACGAACACACTCAATTTTTTTTCCCTCCATTGTTGATTTTTCAAGACTTTCAAGAACTAATCCAACCTTCGTTTAAACCTGAAGGTATACTTGTTTTAATGTTAAAACTTCCATATATTAGACCTAATCTTGGAATTATGCTCGATAAACCCTAAAATTCGACCTAACTTTCATCACCCTAAAAAGTGGATGAAATGGTAGATTGATTGAGGGGTTTTGGTCCTATAGGGGTCTAGATGATGTACATGTAACAGTTTTTAATGGGGATAACGTACTCATATGTTTTGGTTGATTCTTGATGTCGTACCAATGGAAAATGGTCAAGAACTTGTAAGAGTTCATGGGTTTGGGTTTAGAATTGCTTAAATAACTGTTTATGTGGATTTGAGTGTCCTTAAACATCTTGGCATGTTAAAATCTTGAATATATTAGGTTTTTGTGTTTATATGAGTCAAATAAGTCAAAAGGCATGATTTGTGTGGTTAATTCATGAGTTAAATATGTTAAAATGTTTCCTAGATGCTATGTGATCAAGTTAAGATGGATACTGATGTCACACCCCCAAATAGGGTCCCATCCGATTTAGCGTCCGGGGGTGTGATGTTATTGAATATCTCAAGTACAAAGCATAAAGAACGACCTCTAAGGGTACGTTTTAAAAATAAACACCATTGCATAAATTCAAAATATTAATAAGTTTTACATCGATCAAATTTAAAAGATACAAAAGTTAAAATGTGGAAGCTTAAATAAATTCAACAACGGTATTTAAAGACATAGATAAATTTCTGGTAAACCGGTCTGGGCAAATAGACTTCACATAAGTCAAGCAACAACATCCATGCTAAGCACCTGAGAAAAAAAATGCTTAAAACGTCAACATAAAGTTGGTGAATTCATAGGTTTAGTTTAAACGTATTTAATGTGGACCACAAGATTATCAAAACGTATGCGACAGTTATAAGAGATACAACTTCACATAAAGAGGCATTTACGTTGCACTAAGCTCATGACACTGAAGCTAATACTGAAAGATAGCATGTACAGTGCTAAAAAGGCTTGCCCTTCAGGTGTCCGACCAAAGACCACCTAACTAGTTTCGACATGACATATATTCGTTAGTTCTTGGCAAACTCGAACTAGTAAGTGCTTCTTACCTGGATAGGGATAATTAGTCCCAATATATCTATTTATTCACTCGCGCTCACTTATCCAGCCAGTCGGTTAAAGGTGATTAACAGTTCATGATAATTCGGGCAATAGTAGTCTAAACACTACTTAGGCAACACGTAAACGGGGAATTTTTCACGTATAGTACTTTTGTCCAGTTTTAAAAGCAAGCAATGTTTCTCACCCCAAGTTATAAAACAATTATTCAAAACGAGTAAAGAGTGGGGCTATGTACTCACCTTGATTGGGGAATCCAAGAAGAATAGTCTAGAATAAAATCACACGATAACGAACGGCGGTTCACAAAGACAACCTATGAAATGAGGGTTTGGTTTAATATCGGAGTAGTAACGAATTACGGATAATGCATAAGCATATACTAGTGTACTTTTGTTAATATGTTTACAAAAATTAACGCTTATGATCATATAATAGTCAAAATGTTTTCGTAAGTAAAACGAGTAAATAATAGTATGTATACTAATATTGTATATATATAAATGTCTTAAGTAAAAAATATATATTTTATATTATATATATATATATATATATATATATATTGTTTGGCACTTTATTAAATTCATGTATATCTAGTTTTATCATGTACGTTTTCTAGTATTTACTAAGTATAATAATTTATAAAAAAATCGGCATGACCCGTTCGTGTTTACACGTTTTTTCAAAGTCGTAGACTTTATTAAAAATCATTTTCAAATTACTTTTAATCCACTTTTCATAATCATAACCTATACATCATCAAATCTCTTTTTATAATTTATCAAAACACCATTCGGACCCTTATTGGGCTTTTAGGCCCAATAAGCCTAATCTTATTATTCGTAACGTCCAACGTTCAAAATAACTTAAACGTATAGCGTCTAAGTCGTACACTATTATTAAATAAGCTATTCATGAACTTATTCAATAAGCTACACCGTAGCTTTACGCCTTGGTGTCTTGTATTTATGTTGGGCCTTGGCCCGTTAAGTCCAAAAATGTAGTTTTACTTATCCATATAGTCCGATAAGTAAAACATTAAATAATAAGCCAGACCACATAAGCTCAAGAAAGCTTGTGGTGTTGGGCCTTGGTTGTGGGACGCGGCTAAAAGCCCAAGCAAGCCATATTCGGGCTTATTTATTAAGCCGAAATAAGTTTACCATTTGTCCCTTCAAAATAAGCTAGGAAATAAGCTAATAAATATAAGCCGAAATAAAATAAGCTAAACAAACACTTCTCCTTTCTTTCCTAGTTGGGTCGAACCATACATAAGCCCATTAAGCTCAATAAAATCAAAATAAGCTTTTCCAAAAGCTTATTATTTAAGCTGAATATAAATAAGCTATAAAATACCATTTTGATTACACAAAAATAACCACGATCACAAAACTATACTTTCCTTATATTTTCTTTTATTATTTTCGAATAGTATGTATACCCTTTTAGAGTTTATGTAGTTTCAAAATCTTTATTTTTACAAAATAAGTTGTACATATGGTATATCCTTTATCATAACACGAGGTCGATTCTTGGATTTGGCTAGTTTCTAGAGAGAGAAATACTTGAGAGAGAATATCAAGGAAAAATGTGATTAGAAACAACCCAAATGTTGTTTAACAAATACCCGAATGATACAAATGATTAAACCTTCAACAAATCTTCAAGAGTTTTTGATCAAAGATGAAAAGTTTATGGATTTGTATCTATGTGTGTGTTTTTCGTGGACTAGGGGAAACAAGAGAGCAAAAAAAAACTCAATGTGAAGTGTGTGTGTATATTATGAATGAGAAAATGAGAAGCAAATGGCTTATAATAACAAGTTTACTTCATACACTAAGTGTGTGTTAGTGTGTGTGCCATAGGAATGGGACAAAGGAAGAGAGGGGACCAATTTAATCCTCCAATTAGCATTAAGCTAGGACAAAACATGTGATAAGGACTTGTCTTATTGCAATTTGAATTTAAACTTGGTCTCCAATGGTTATTAAGGTTGTTTAGACGCATGCATGCATAGGGAGGGGACCAAAAATGAATATTTTATATTATATGATGCTAGTGCTCTTTATTTGATTTAATTTCTAAGCCTTCCATGCATATGCTCATTTTTAAACGAAATACGGTTTACGCAAGTAACGAAACGAATAACGGTATCTATGAAAATTATGAAATTTTAAATATTGCCCTAAAACCTAAAAACATAGCTATTGCCAAAATACTACAACGTTTGGTGTCCCGGTTCACTCCCGGTGACGATTCTTATTTATACGAACAACTTCTCGGTTAAAGCAAAAAGCTAAATGTATCTTTAAAATTAAAATTATCTAAACGGGAAAGTATGAATTATTAAACGGAAATTCTCGGGGTGTCACATTCTTTCCCGTTAAAGAAGCTTTGTCCTTCAAAGCTTAGGACGTAGCATCTGCCACCGGTGCAGAAATCGGGAAAAGTTGCTGGTACTTCTTTTGCATTTGATCTTCACGCTCCAGGTGACTCAGGACCTCTCCCGATGTTCAGCGTACCTTCACAATCAGAATACGGCTCTGCTTCAGACGCTTGACCTCACGGTCCATAATTTCGACAGGTTCTTCGATGAAGTTCTGTTTTGTCGTAACTTGGATTCATCACGGTTATAGCAAGGAGTACGTTAGCCATACTTTTCTTCAATTCATGAAGTGATATGTACTATGAACTTCTATCAACTGACTCTGGGAGTTCAAGTCGAGAGCACACAGTTCCTCTTTAGCATTGATCATAAAAGGTTCTATTACAAGTCTCATAGCTAAATAATTTTACGCAAAAAAAGTATTAAATACATGATATTTAAAAAAACATATATGCACCTGCATTTCTAAAAACATGTATGTTGAAAAAATAAAAATAAAAAATATCTTTTTTTAATTTTGAAAATTAAAGGTTTTAAAAAAATGTTTTTTAATAAAAAAAATTCAAAAAAAGTCAAAATGTGTTTTTCCAATTATACCCTTTTGATTTAAATTTTCTTATTTTAATAAAACTAAATTTTGTTTGGTTTAAAGTGGTTCTGTACAAAAAAAATAGTTATGCAAAAAACGGTCCCATATATATATATAGGCTCCGGTTCCATTGAGAATGTTTTTATTTACAGAAGATTGAGAAATCTTCGTTTGAGCAAATTGATTCATGTTTTTTGACTTAATTCACAAGTAAACATCATTTAATAGTGAATCAGATCTATAAATCACAAATTTGATTCACAAATCAATGCTAAAATCGAGTTATGGTAATGATTCCTTAAATTTGTATAGAAGATTCAGTATTGTACTTATATCGCAAAATCGAGAGATTTTTTAACATTGATTCGATTTTTTTTACACATTATAGACTATAATCACATTAAAATGAGTTTTACGCTTGAAAAACTTGAATCAAAGTTAAAAATCTATTATTTTTGAAAATCTTCTCAAAATAAAAACTTTCTCAATCGATCCGGATTATATATATATATATATATATATATATATATATATATATATATATATATATATATATAGAAGATATAGATATATATTATATAATCATATATATATCGTTTAATAATACGAACTTTCGGTACTTTAAACGAGTATATTTGCTATATATATGTTCTAGGTACGTGTCAAGGAAGAATACGAAAAAAATACAACGAAGATTTTATGCTAAACAACGAAAGAAATAACTGAAGATAAATATCTCCCGACCTTGTCTACTGTTATTGCCATAACACGGTCCATAACGAACTAGTTTTAGTTGATTCAAGCGGCCACGGAAAGAGGAATTCAATTATCTATCACTTGAAAAAGGCCACGGATAGAAATAGCCCCAAGTATGCGCCCTTGTAAAAATTATGGTGCACTTCCACAAATTAAGAGAATTCAAGGCATTAATGAAGACTGAATTAACACCAGAGGACCTGAAAATTGCGGCCACATATTATTAATTGTTGGCAGTTTTTGGACCCCAAAATGCCTATAAAAAGCCTACTTTGTTCTCTCATTTCACACACTCTCATACAAATCAATCACATTCGATTCCACCACTCAAAACATGATTTTTATTTTTGGTGATGAAAGGCTAGAAAAAACCTTTAATCCAAACCACCACTTGTAACACAAACATCACAACAAGTAGAATCAAAAGTTGTTAGAGATAGGAGAAGTTTCTTGGGGAATTTAGATGATCTATTCTTGAGTTCAATCAATATATCCCAGGTTTTCACATCCGTCCAAGGAAGTAGAAGTGAATGTAATTCGAAACTATAAGCAGATTTGTGACAAAATTGTTCATAGTTTTTGGGTTTACTTTAAATATAATAAAGTTTTCATTGGGAAAACTTGTGAAATTATCTAACATTTGCTCTTGAAGTTGGTATAAATCTGTTTATCTTTTGAATATGATCTTTAACTAGAATTCATGTGAATGTTTATGTTTTTTCTGTCTACTTCTTTTTTCGACATGGAGTAGTCATCTTGTGTTTATTTGGGCAATATGTGATCTTGGATATGGAGCGATTGGATATGTGTTTATTGAATTGGTTAAACATATTTTATACAAGAATATAGGCCGAATGCGGTCTTAGGAATGTCTATCCAAATACGGTTTGCACGACACACTATTCCTACCAATCCATGAAATAAATTGGCGTGCCGTTAGTCAAAAACCAAACGGCATTACTTGGAACTCGTAGTGGACCATAGTTAGCTGAGTCCTAAATACAGTTTAGGATGTCTTCCTTCTCGAACTCTGAGTTGGGATAAACCAATCTCAGGTCGAATCTTAGAGTAGACCTCTTGATCCTTGCAGTATCAAACAAATTGGTCGAATATTTCACCCCCCCACCCCCCCCCCCTTGAATTGGGTCTCGTTCTTCACAAAAGTTGTTTAGTTCACGGTAGTATGATATACATCCGCAGGGGAGAACATCTTTCTTTTTGACAAACAAAACCGATGCTCCCTAGGGTGAGGAACTGGGTCTTATAAGTCCTTTGTCAAAAAGTTCTTGCAACTGAGTGGATAACTCTTGCAATTAGGATGGTGCTAATCGATACGGGGTTCGTGCTACAGGTGCAGCACCAGGGACTAAGTCGATTTGAAATTCAACTTGTCGATCAGCTAGGAAATCAGGCAATCCACTAAGAAAAGAACCTCCGAAATCTCGTATGATCGGCACGTCCTCAAGTCGCTTCTCCTCTGACTTATCCTCAACCTTCTTGGATGTAACTTGTTCTAGGTAGACCTGACATCCCTTCTGAATATACTTCTGGGTTTTTGTACACGATATAATGTTCAACTTACTTCCGTTGCCATAATCGTCACCTTGGATTATCAATACTTTGTCTCTATAAGGTATACGGACGACCTTCTCGTCATAAACGATCAACGCGTGATATTTCGCCAACCAATCCATACCGATGATGACGTCGAAACTACCAAGTTCTACGGGCATTAGGTCTATGTCGAACGGATGACCTAATAATACTAACGTGCAACCTCCAAGAACAACATTTGTTTCTGAAATTCTTCCATCGGCAAGTTTTACGGCATAACTAGTGTCTAAAGTAGATGGTGTAATGTCAAGCAAAGCACTAAAGGTAGACGACCACAAAACTCCTAATCGCGCCCTAATTGAATAACATGGAAGCAGTAACAGTTATTGAGAAGAAACGTACCCGTGACAACGTTGGAATCCAGAGGTTTTTCTCCTCCTCCACCAATGGTAGAGCCTTGCATGTAGCCTCAATTACCACCAGTCTGGTTTCTAGTCTTGTTTCCAACTCTGTTTTCCACGGTTCTGATTCCTCAACTTAGGGTATCCTTCCTAAAATGAGACCCGGGTCTCCACACTCAACAAACAACACCTGCTGATTTCCAACTGGAGCTCTTTGATGGTTTGGGTAATAGTCGCCGTAACAATCCCCTATCAGGTGTCCCCAACCTTCTTACAGTTTCTGCACTTCACTGTACATGGCCCTACATGGTGGTATTTGAACTTGTTGCAAAGTGGATGGGGTCCAGTATACCCTCTCCTCTCATTGTTCCTAGTCGTGTAAGCTTTAACCACATTTTGCCCACTAATATTTTGCCTCTTGAATGGCGGTTGTTGTCCACGGTTATCCCTTGAGTTACTTTCCATCCTCCTCTTACTCTCAGCACTTTTTGCAGCATAACCATGAAGCTTCTTATCCATCAATTGGTTAGCAATACATACGGCACCTTGGAATCTAACTGGGTTTGCAGCAATCACATTCCCTTGAATGTTGTCCGGTAGCCCTCCAATAAATCTCTCCACTATGTCCTCTTCGTTAGGGACCATTCTAGTACACAACAAAATCAACTCCTGAAACCTTTGAGCGTAGACAGTCAAGTCGTTACCTTTCACGGTCAGATTCTACAATTCAGTTTTCCATTTTCTGATCTCGTTCCTTGACAATACACTCTCATCATCAACTTCATAAGTTTCTGCTCAACTCATGCATAGGCGGCCTCATTCTAATCGTATCTTTGTGGGAGTTCCCGACTAAGTCAAATGCACTGTTTAAAAGCGTGCACAAGCATACTTCACTTGGAGCTACTCTGGATAGTTGCTAACGTGGAAAACAATTTCCATCTCATCAAAAAAAAACCAATGAGTTAAATCCGAGAAATCCTTCCGTTCCATTAAAGTTAAGTGCTGGCACTTCAGGAATCTTGATATGTCACGTCTCTATCAGGCAAAAATCCTCTGAAGTATAGGCCATATTCTCCTCCGTTCCCATTACCATTTCCATTTCCTCCGTTTCCATTTCCTCCATCTCCATTTCCATTTCCTCCATATCTGTTTCCTCCATTTCCATTTCCTCTATCTCCATTTCCATTTCCTCCTACTTCTTTTTGTTCGACCTCATCTCCCATAAGGGGTCCAAGGTTTCAGACAGCGTCGCGCACTCTCAATGCTTCTGCCATCCGTCGATCGCTTTGCTCGTTGATCGCTTCACGTGTCCTTGACGCTCCAGATCATGTGTTAGGCATCTTCCTACAACATATCAACGTAACACTCGGTGAGATTCCTAGGTGATGCGAGATAACTTACGGGGTTAAATAAAATTTAAGGTTAATTCACATAGAAAATACACGATCGAACTATATCATGGAAGCCCCATAACGCATGATGCAAAAAGCATAAGTAAATCAAATTACGGAATCATATCATAGATAAATATCAATTTCATATCATCGATCATTAGTGATTACATCACATTGATTTTAAAAATACAAAAAATACGATTTTTCAATACTCAACGGGTCATCACATAAACGGTACTAGTCATACTGCAACACTAATGCTAAATGAACATATCTAAGGACGGTAGCCCATGTGCTTCCTAGCACACGCCTCAAATCTACCAACTTTCAATCGGTCATAAAATCGAAACCATCATATCTGCCTCAGCTCTCTCTGCATACGTGCCATGCCGCGCTAGAGTCGGTCAACTCTCTGACTCTCAACACTTACGGTGCCTCTAAGACTCTGGTTATCCCTCTCCAACTCAGCAACTCTCTCCGTCAAAACAGTGACTGCCGTCTGAGCCCCAATAATCCTATGTCCCTGCTCTCTCTGAAATGTCTCATACGTGACCTCTACAGCTCCCTCCTAAGCAGGCTCGGGATATCATCAGCTACCACTGGGTGAGTAACTCTGTCAACTCTAACCTTAACTGGGCCTCTCATATCCGTCTCGATCTCTTCTTGATCAACAGCCTCAACTACAACTCTAGCATCAATCCCTCTATCTCTAAGAGCATCCGCATAAGCGATACACTCGTCGATATTTTCCTGAATCTCGAGGTCAATATCAATCCCATCACTCCTCACAACCTCAACATCCTCCTCTAAATTAGTCCCTCTAGACCTAGACGGCTTAGACCTCTCATCCTCAAAGTCAACTCCTAATCCAACCTCTCTAGGTACATATGGCTCAAAACTATCCTCCGAACAACCCTCTAAATCCGTAGCTGTCTCAGGACTCCTAATCCTCTTAGGTGATGGTAAAAGATCAACACGTGCATAAGACAATGCTCCAAGGGTAAGTGAAGATAACGACACAGATGCAGCAGGGGATCTACTCCTCTTGTGAGAAGGACTCGCAAAAGAAGAATTATGAGATGGTCTCTCAGAAATAGCAGCAGATGAACGATGAATACTCGGTACCAATGAACATAAATGATGACTAGATCTCATATCCGATGATGGTGTAGGTAATGAATGATCAGAAGATGAACGACTAGATGCAGAATCAGATAAAGCATCTGCAGAAGAATCTGAAGAAGTCTCTGATGATGAACTCGATTATGAATCCCTCGAAGAATCATCCGAAGAAAAATGATCTGAAGAAGAGTAATCAACTGAATGTCTCACAACAAGACGATGAGTAGGTAATGGTCCAACCCTCTTCCTCACGGTCATCATGTGTACTGGCCATTAAGATGGTAGCGGTACGGTCGACCATGAGGAATAGGCTGCCCAGGTGCAAGAACCATGACTCGACGTCGAAGTGCACCAGATGCAACAGGTGAACTCTGAGTAGAAAGGGTAGTCTCAGTAAATGGTGTACCGTGGGTAGGTGATGGTGGTGTATCAGGTATATCACTGTCTGAAGAATTATCGGTCGATAGAAGAAATGGTGAAATAGCTGGTAGTGGTGGTATATGATATGATGACGGATCCTCGGATTGATCAAACTCCATATCAGATGCGGGTGATTAATCAGGTGATGCGGGTGTATAATCAGGTGACGGTGGTATTGTGGGTGAAACAGTAAGTATCGGTGTGGTATCAATATGGGTAGTAGGTGGGGTCACAGAAAGTGTAGTGTTAGGGATAGTACCAAACAAGATAACTCGTCCAATAGATGTCCCCACACTCTCCTCAGACGAATCTGATGAAACTGAGATAACAGAGATAGCCATGACCTGCACAAGCAAAAGTTTATATAAATATCCTTTATACCAACCATGCATGATGCGGAAAAAGAATGATCAAATGGGTAAATGAACGAATGAACAAACAAATGAATAAACCATCGAATGCAGTACCGCGAAAAGAATGCAATATAATTATAGTAATATTAGTTTTACTTAGTATTTAATTACATAGTACATATACATATTACATATATGTAAAATCACGTAAGGCACATTTAATCATGTAGGATCACATACTGGTTATAGACCAGACCTAGTTTATACTACTTGGTTCTCTATAACCTTGGCTCTGGATACCAATCTGTCACACCCCCAAATAGGGTCCCGTCCGATTTAGTGTCCGGGGGCGTGACGTCACTGAATATCTCAAGTACAAAGCATATAGAACGACCTCTAAGGGTACGTTTAAAATAAACACCGTTGCATAAATTCAAAATATTAATAAGTTTTACATTAATCAAATTTAGAAGATTCAAAAGTTAAAATGCGGAAGCTTAAATAAGTTAAACAACGGTATTTGAAGACATAGATAATTTTTGGTAAACCGGTCCGGGCAAATAGACTTCACATAAGTCAAGCAACGACATCCATGCTAAGCACCTAAGAAAAACATGCTTAAAACGTCAACATAAAGTTGGTGAATTCACAGGTTTAGTTCAAACGTATTTAATGTGGACCACAAGATTATCAAAACGTATGCGACAGTTATAGGAGATACAACTTCACATAAAGAGGCATTTACGTTGCACTAAGCTCATGACACTGAAGCTAATACTGAAAGATAGCATGTACACTGCTATAAAGGCTTGCCCTTCAGGTATCCGACCAAAGACCACCTAGCCAGTTTCGACATGACATATATCCGTTAGTTCTTGGCAAACTCGAACTAGTAAGTGCTTCTTACCCGGATAGGGATAATTAGTCCCAATAGATCTATTTATTCACTCGCGCTCACTTAACCAGCCAGTCGGTTAAAGGTGATTAACAGTTCATGATAATTCGAGCAATAGTGGTCTAAACGCTACTTAGGCAACACGTAAACGGGGAATTTCTCACGTGTAGTACTTGTGTCTAGTTTTAAAAACAAGCAATGTTTCTCACCCCAAGTTATAAAACAATTAAAAGTGGGGCTATAAACTCACCTTGATTGGCGAATCAAAGAAGAATAGTATAGAATAAAATCACACGATAACGAACGACGGTTCGTAAATACAACCTATTAAACGAAGGTTTGGTTTAATATCGGAGTAGTGTAGAATTGCGAATAATGCATAAGAATTTACTAGTG
>BQNB010164266.1:0-12043 GCA_026074375.1 Tanacetum coccineum
GATTCAATCTAAACCGTCTATTTAGCTTGCTGCCCAAGTTCAATAATCACATCCCTCCATTTTCTTGTCTTAACCTTCAACTAATAGGAATATAGAGGATTGCCAAGGTGGCTATGGGGTTTTGTGGAGTGGGGTAAGGTGAAAGTGATGGGGTGAAGTGGGGTTGATGGTTTTGTCTGGTTGTTACAGTGTCACGTGCGATTGGAAGAAGATGTACAGTGAGTTTTGGCGGGTAAAATGGTTTTAGGGTTTAGCTGGTGAAAGTTTGGAGAAATGGCAATCTTGGTCCCCTAAAGTGTATAATATTGTTGCAAGTTAAGTCCTTGTGGTGTAAAAGATTTTGTGACTTTGGCAGAAACAGCCCTTCATGTTGTATAATGTTATTGCATGAATGGTCCTTGGACTAACTGTGTAGACAGTTAAAGGTTATGGGCTAATGGCAGTTAGGCTGGTTTGGTACTTGGGCCCAGTTTTGATATTTAATAAGCCTAAGTGTTTTAAAGCTTTTATAAGCCTTATCTTCATGGCTTATTGGGCTGACTTGGCTTTGACTTTTTACGCTCTTCCATTCCGTGCTCGGTTTTGTCGTTTTTGTATTCGTTTTTCGCCCTTTTGTCGAATATCCGTTTCCTGCACAATATAAGTGAAAACATACAAATACAATGTATTTTTGGTACGTTTTTTGTCATTTAAATCCGGTTTTAATGGAAAATGGTATGTGTAATTAAGCATATACCAGTCATAAAATGAAGTTTTAAAGGACTTTTGACTAAATTTTAAGCTAAAAATAAGATCAAATAAGCACTTAAAATAAGAGACAACTAAAAACAGTTTAAGTACTAGACTTAATTAACTCAAATAAGCTGAAATCAAGCATAACATTTAAGGAAATAAGCTAGAAAAGGGTAAATGAAAATGGTCGACTACACTACTCTTGTTTTTGGTTTTTTTGAGACGAAAGGGCTTCTTGCAGCAAAGATTTAAGACTCAAAAGACCTTTTGACAAAATTAAAACTCAAAACAGATTTTCCTTACACCTTAATGAGCTTATTTTAATAAAAATTAGACTAAGAAAAGCTAAAATAAAACCTCAATTGATCTGCATAAACTGACTTTTAAGAACAACCCAACTAATTGACTAGACTGAGTTTGAGCTAAAATGTTTAAAATCCTATTCCAAATACTACAAACTCAAAACAGGTTTAACTTGATGCAAATGAAACAAAATTTGGACACAAATAACATAACTTAAGTAGATTTTAAAGAAGCTCTATAAATAAGCATTTTGAAATTCAATTTAGACTAACAGACTTGAATTCTTGATAAAATAAACTAGAAAACTTACAAATCCTACTCTAAGCTTATTAAAATTAACATTAAGACTTAATTTGAGCTTATGAAATCTAATTTGAGCACTAAAAACAGTCTTAACTCTAGTTTACTAAGTTTCTACTGCTTATCCCAAACACCCCTTTAACAACTTGAAAATTTGTTTTTACACTAAAACATATCAAGTTAAGCTATGAAATGCAAAAACAGATTAAGCTCTAAGCATATTAATGACAATTAAGCAAGAATTCTAGAAAAATAAACACTTAATGATAAGCTACACTAATAAGTAGATTAGACTAAAAATTGACAGATTTTATTTTAAACTTCAAACAAACTTATCTAAACTATAATATGAATTCAAAAAGCTATTACTAGTCTAAATAAGCACAATTAAGCAAAGAATAAGCAGTTTAATAAGTAACAAAAGATATTAAGCTAAAATGTAAAAGAGAATGTGTACCTTGATCCCAGCTCAAACAGGGATCTAAATTGCTCAAAAGAGCTTAAATCTACAATCTCCAGCTTGTTGAAAACAAGCTGGTAAAACACCATAAGCCCATCCCTTTCTGGCTTATCATCCAAAAAGCTCAAAAACACAATGCTTAACCAATTTGATGTATAATTTGAACAGCTTGTACAAATAAGCTTAAAGAAGCTTATTTGTACAAGTAAACACTAATTTAAGACTAAAACAGCTTATAACATCTTATAGAACAGCTTATGAAAACTTATTATAGCCTAATATGAATTTAAAGTGAATTTTTGCATAAGAGTAAAAGTATTAATGTAAAAGGCAATTAAGCTAAAAATATAACTTTTATTAATTTATAAAAACAAGTACAAAGCTGGAAAAGAAATACAAGTGAAAATTAAGCTTTGCTAATCTACTCCTAATCCTACATTACACTGGATAAATTACATTGTGTGATATTCGTAGGTATCTATAGGCTGGAAGTAAAGCTTCTAGGCCTTGAGGAGCGTCCACATCTTCAATCCTTAGCCCTTGATCAAAATCCATCTTCAAATCCTATCTTTTTAAGCGTTGGATCACGTACACATCCTTTCCACCAATCAAATGAGAGGGGATTGCCAGCGTGGCCCGAATAAGTGTTAGAGCTTAGCCTTCTAAAGATCGTGGAGGTCTTAGAGTATGAATAAAATGGAAGCGTTGGATCATGTACAAACGTCCTTTCTACCAATCAAATGAAGGGGATTTTTGAGCCAGCGGAGGCCCTAAATAAGTATCAGAGCTGAGCCTTCTAGTAGTTTAGGGTTCGTGTGTGTGTGGAGGGTGGATTTGATATACCTGTGTTAATTCGTTTAATAGTAAAAATAGGAGGGAGGAAGAAACGTGAACAGTAACTTTGACTTTGATGTTATATCCTGACTTGGACTCAGGTTAAAGAATGTTGGGCTTTTTTGGGCTAGATAATGGATAAATGGATTTGGAATTTGTATATTATAAAGGCTTAGGGATTTAGGCTTAAATTTAGTATACTTCAAATATTAATGGGCTGACACGGCCTATGAAATAGGTATGGGTTGGCCCATTAAAAATGTATACGCCTTTAGCTTTGCTATTCCCACGCTCTTCCAATCTCGTGCTTGGATTTGTCCATTTTTTATATATCTGTTACCTGCAAGACATAATTCACAAAACATGCATATACAATGTATTTTTCATATATTATTGATCATTTAAGCTTGTTTTAATAAGGAAAAATAATATGTGATTAAACACATATCAGTGGTTTAATGAGGAGGTGCAATCTAAAGTTTCAGTGAAACAAACTAGTTTCAGAGAATTAATTTTGTGCCGCGAGGGCCATCAAGAAGATAAGGACTTGGCAAGGGAGAGGTATGAAGTAGCTAAAAGAGAAGTGAAAATGCGGTAGCCCAGGCGAGACAAAGCATACAAAGACCTGTATAAGATATTGGACTCTAAAGAAGGGGAAAACATATATACTGGATTACTAAAGCCTGAGAAAGAAGAAAAAGGGATTTAGGAGCATAAAATATATCAAAGATAAAGAAGGATGAACCATTGTGAGAAAACAAGATATTAGGAACAGATAAGGAGAGAATTGGTCCTCTCTTTTCCTCAAGAGGAGACCCGAAGGAGGTGCGGAAGTAAAGAGCTCAAACCAAGTTCTATATTTCGATTGCTACTACTCAAGGATCAGCCAAAGGGAAGTGAGGGTTGCTTTATACAATATGGGAAGAAACAAAGCAGTAGGCACGGACCAGATTCCTATAGAAGCATGGAAGTGCTTAGGAGATGAAGGGGTGAAGTGGTTGACTTGCGTTTTCAACAAGATATTCACGAGCGCTAAGATGCCAAATGAATGGAGACTAAGTGAAGTTGTCCCTATTTACAAGAACAAGGGTGATGCGAAAGTATGTAGAAACTATATATTCTTTGCCACACATAAAGTTGTGAGAGAGAGTAATTAAGATAAGGTTAAGAAGGGAGACAAGGGTATCAGAGAACCAATTCGGTTTTATGCCAGGAAGGTCCACGACCGAGGCAATTCACCTTCTTAGAAACCTCATGGAGAAGTATAGAGAAAGACACGTAGACCTGCATATAGCGTTTCTAGACCTAGAAAAGGCATATGATAGTGTCCTGATTTATTTGATTTGGAGAACTCTTATTGAGAAAGGAACCTCAAGAAGATACTTAAGAGTTATTAGGGATAAGTACAAGGGGGTGAATACCCAAGTACAGACCATAGCGGAGAACATATACTTTTACCCTGTGGAAGTAGGCCTTCACCAAGGATCGACCATTAGCCCTTACTTGATCGCTTTGATTATAGATGAGTTGTCATGAAGGATTCAAGAGAGCATCCCTTGGTGCATGATTTTTTGCAGACGATACTGTGTTGGCTGCGTTATCGGCTGAAGGGTTAAACAATAGACTTGAAAGTTAGAGAGACTGGGTGTGACCGAGCCGAGACAACTCGCGAGCAACTCGAGATCGACTCAAAAAATATTCAATTTGACTCGATTTTAAACGAGCTCGAGCTCGAGCTACTCATGTAAGATGTCGAGTCGAGTTTGAGTTTTAAGTTACTCGTCTCGTGAAGCTCGCGAGCCCTTAACGAGCTTTTGTAAAATTACATATGTGCCCTTTATTTACACATGTATTTACTTCATTATCCTTCATATAAAAAGAAAAAGTTGAAAACCTAAAATCAATTTTATACTAATTTGACTTGCCTCTTTACTATCCACATTATTGGTGTTGGTGTCGCTTCAAACTCAATGATCCATTTCTAGTTTTCTTCTTGTCTTCACAATTGGATTAACAAGTATCAACATCTAAATCAACCAATCACAAGTTGATCCACATGATTCTATCATTCAACTATCTTGTAACACCCCTAAATCTGGGTAGCAGCGGAATGTTGAATATCTGAGAGCGTTACTTCATTGATCAATAGCACAAGATATGAGAACGACCACTAAAAGTGTCGTTTTAAAAAGATACATTGGATTAACAAAATACTTGTTCATTACATAAGCTCATGACTTTAAATTGTTCGACAATATAAGTAAAGATTTCGGTTTATAACAAATGTTCCCAAAATGTAATACGCCCCAAATCTTTAGTACTGACTCTCCAAAGAGTGACCCCTAATGTATCTTGGCACCTCGTGCCTTATTGACCTGAGAAAAACATGCTTAAAACGTCAACATAAAGTTGGTGAATTCATAGGTTTATGTAAATCAATAGTAGGACCGCAAGATTTCCAAGTGTATGATTAAGCAACAGATGCAAACATCATAAAAAGTAATTACGTTTTCCTAAGCTCATGACACTGAAGCTCGACATGTATGAATGCAATAAATTGCCAATAAATGCCCGTGAATGATGTTCTAACCCGCAACATCCCAAATCCGACATGGTATACGTTTGTTGTCCGGCAAACCGGCACAGTGAGCGCTACTCACCCAAACGGGGATGTCAATCCCAAATAGATCTATTTATAACATTCGCGCTCACAATCTAGTAATTGACAGTTCATGATAAAGGGCTCAGTGGGTTATCGCTACTTAGGCAAACACGTAATCATAGTATAAAATGTACACTTGCGTCCAATTTGTAAAACAAAGCATGTTCTCACCCCAAAGATGTAAATCATTTAAATAATTGTAAAACATGGGGCTATGAACTCACCTGAGTAGGTAGTCCTCTGTGAATGATAAATATATCCAAGTATGGCAAATGAATCACACCGTCAAATACCTAAGTAAATACGGCCAGTCTTAGTCTACAAGTTTAGGCTAACGACTTAATGCATAAACTACAATAAATTGCTAGTTTATATATATACTGTTATCACTTGTGTGGTGGTGCACATGTTTATTGTATTTGTCTTTACTTGTTGGCTCTTGGGAAGGTATACGACTAAGGATAGATATCGTTAATAAATATACATTTATTAACCTGATAGTTTATACACCGATAAACCTTGACTTTAAATACAATAATACTTTTATTACATTAAGTCCAGTCCGACACTTCAAGTATTTATAAAATCATTTAAGTTTTATAACACACTTTTAAGTTTCTAAGTTTGGCAACTTTAGTCCTTTTATTTAAGTTTGGTTAAATTACACTTTTTAACCCCTAACTTTCCAAGTTGTCACTTTTAGTCCTTTAACTTTATAAAAGTTATACTTTTAATATAAGTTATTCCAAAACAGCACCTTATGTTTGAAATATGTCAAAAACAGTCCTTGGACTCATAAAAATCAATATTTACAGTTTACACCCTCTAGTTTGCACTTTGACACTTTTAGTCCCTAAACTTGTAAAAATCACATTTTAAGCCTGTTTAAGTTCTAACAAGTGGCAATAAGTTTTATTAAGCTCCAATAAGCCATATAAGCTATGGAAGCTTATAAATAAGCTGAGATGAGCTTATTTAGGCTTATTAGGCCTTGTTGGGCTCGTTAAAGCCCATTAAGCAAAATAATGGTCCAATTTAGATTTCAAAGGCACATAAGCCCTTATTAAGCTTAGTTAAGCATATTAAAACTGTTTGGCTTAATAATAAGCTTGGGTGAGCTTATTTGAGCTTATTGGGCTCGTTAGCCCAATAACTCTAGCCCGAATTGTTTCAAAAGTCCATTAAGGTTTGATAAGGCAATCCAACTAATTTTTCTAGACTTAATAAGCACTATTGGGTCTGTTTTATTGTTCGACTTATTTTATAAGCCATTAAGCACGTTAATAGGCTTTTGAGTCCAATAAGAACTCGATAAGGTTTATACATGATCCAACTAGTCCATTTTAGGTCCATTAGCATTTTCTAAGTCTAGTAAGCTTATTAAATTGTATAAGCTCACAAATAAGCTGTTTAAGCTTATTGTGGCTTATGGGTTCGCGTTTGGATACGGCAATGGGCCGTCAAGCCCAATAAGGGTTCGGCTAGATTTTCTAAGGTATATTAAGGTCCATGTGAGTTCAATAAGCACTTTAGGCTTCTTAATAAGCTCGTGGAGCTTATTAATAAGTCGTGGCCTCGTAGACATGGCCTGTTAGGTCTGTTAGGACTGTTGGGATTTAACGAAACCAATTGTGGCCCATTAAGCTGACTAGTTAGTTTCTAGGGTTTGAAACCTTACGATAAGCACTCGATAAGCAATTATTACTCATGTTTTACTACATGCATTTGTCTTATTAGCTCGTACATTCGTTCCTAAGTTAAGACATCACGTTTCTATGGAAAGTTTACGCATAGGTTATATATATTTTGAATATATAGGGCGGTTTTCATATAAGTTACCATTCTTGTATTTTAAACGTAAAGCTTAGTCTTTAACTCGATGATTAACCATCTTTTATACATGTTAGCACCACACAAGATCATATACATGTAATATATGTGCATGAACCATGCATGGGTTGAACCATGCACGTTTATGCTCACGTTAACTTGTTACACACAAGTTAACATGACCCTTACAACTAGACATGAATAAAAACGAATAGAATATGACATGTAAAGCTTAGTTCGAGACTTACAAGGGTCTCGGTGTCTTGGTTGTGTATTGTGTAGTAAACCCGGATCGTATAACCCCAAATCGTATAAGTACGATTGTATTTTCCTCCCTAACTTAACTCAATGCCTTAAAATCCTTGCTTTGTAAAATGTGATGTCGTGTTTGAGTTCGGTTATTATATAACCCAAATACAATCAGAGAAAACAATATGGTTTTGGCTTGAGAGTGTTTGTAAGTTTAGGAAATGTTTAAGAAATGTTTAAGGGACAATATGAGTGAGTATATATAGGCTTGATAGCTAGTTAGTTTTCCTAGTTCCATCCTAATCAAATTCGTGCCCGCCTTATTAGTGGGTTAGAGGTTTTAGTTAGGCCCTCAACAAATTGTATTTTGCCCTTAAACAACCTAAGTACCAAACTCTTAATTACCCATATATTTTGTACAAGCTTTACAGTATTGGAAATCTTATGGTTTTGTGTGGGTGCTTTGCTTAGCCGCGGCATCAAGGAGGACAAAAGAGATCAAAATGGTTAATACACACATATGTGTAATACGTTAGTTAGAGACCATAAGTACGATGTTTAATTAAGCAGGTTTGTACAATTACTTAGGGATCATTAGTGTGGAGATTTCTAGTTGATTAAGCACATGGGACGAATTGATTTTATAGGGTTATTCTTACCCATATTCGCCTAGTGGGTTATATAACACAAGACTTTTTATAAAATTTTGTTTATGGATTAAAAGTGGGTATTGGTTTGAGTCTAGGTAAGTCTAGGTATTTCCGAGGTGTGTCTAAACGTATTTTATTGCGAAACGTAAGCCTTCTACGTGACCGATAAAAATAAAATACGCAAGGTTAATAATTATCTTCCTAATAATTATATAACACTTGATTGACGTAAACCTTAATTTATTTGGTGACCGCTTACGTTAAATGATTATTTCTAGTCTACGCGATTTAGTTTAAAAGTTAAATTAAAAGTAAACGCGTATTGGACCAAAATAAAAAGTGACGAATAATAAGAGTCGTAAAATGATCTGAAATTAAGAAATGTTACATATCTTAGGTAATATTATTTTTATTTGACTACTTCATACTTTATTTGATTCAACGATTCATCATGTTAATTGTTAAATCAACATAAGATAATAGATTATTTTTGGCTACTCTATATCTTAATTTCTTGGTTATGTGTTTAAAGATGAAAAGAATCCTCCGTGGAAGTGTAAGTATTTTGTTTATTTGAACAAAGTCTACAAAGAAGTTAATAATGCAAAAGGGGTATATAATTAGAAGGCTTGTAATGGAGCTATTACAACTAATATAAAAGTAGGCCATGTAAAAGATATTGAATTAACAGTTATAAATTGTTTGTTCTTGATTTGTTCTTATCTTGATATAGATACATATGTGACAATAAATAGTTATATATGTTCTTATCAAAAAATTAAATTAGTTATAAGATGATATTTTCTATAGTTGTTAACTTGCGCTAATAATATTACATGTTATGTTTCTTTCAGATATGGAACCATCATCTCAAGATTTGGGGCAAAATAGTTCGACTAGTCCATTCGACACAACAGGAACAAATGACAACCCGACTTTATAATATAATGAAATAAATCACACAACTAATAATAATGGAAGTATGGAAGACGAGGAGGAGGAAAGTTTTAGTTGTGAACATAAGAAACAGAAAACGACTTCTAAAGTTTGGTTAGAGTTTGATAAGATTAAGCTACCTGACGGGAGTGAAAAAGCAGAGTGTCATCATTGTAAGAGAAAACTATTCGTACTTGCAAGCGAAAGTACTACTCACTTTGAAAGGCACTTAAAAGCTTGCACTGAACGTGCTATATTTCAAAAGCAACAACAAAGGATAGCATGTCACAAGTTGTGACTCATGCTCTTGTAGATGGAAGTTTTGATATAATGAAAATGAGAGAATCCATGACATATTGGATTCTCATGCACGGACACCCTTTTACTATTATCAAGGAGGAGAGATTAATATGATGCAACAACGTGGAATGCTTCGGTGGGAGGGTACCACATGAGCCTGCATCATGAATGACTGAGTGAAAGTATATGAAATAGAGAAAAAGAAGTTAAAGAATTACCTAAAAGGTATTAATAAGATTAGCGTAACTACTGATATGTGGAAGTCAACTAATCAAAAAATAGAGTACATGGTTCTCACAGGGCATTTTGTTGATTCTAACTGGAGATTACAAAAACGTGTTATGAGGTTCATTCATTTACCCCCTCCTCATCGTGGTACAGATATTGCTGATAATCTTTACAAGTGTTTCAAAGATTGGAATATTGAGAACAAAGTGTTCACTATTTCCATCGACAATGCTTCCAACAACGATAAAGCAATTGAGAATTTAAGAGAAACATTTTCAAGGTTTAAGAAGCTACCATGTGGAGGTAAGCTATTTCATGTGTGATGTTGTGCACACATCTTGAATCCTATGGTACAAGATGGTTATATGGTGCACACATCTTGAAGCTAGGCTGATGTTATTTGGAGAGATTATGCAACAACTACAATTGCCCCATAAAAAAGCTTATACTTGAATGCAAGACTAGGTAGAATTCTACATATCACATGTTGTCAACTGCAATAAAGTTTAGAGAGGTGTTTCCAAGATTCCAAGAACAGGAGCCACGCTACCTTTCTTGTCCGGGCAATGAAGATTGGATCAAAGTGGAAAAAGTTTGTTCCATATTAGAAGTTTTTAATTCAGCCACCAATATCATCTCAGGTAGTGAGTATCCAACTTCAAACTTATTTCTTAATGAAGTTCATAGAATTAAAGTGTTGTTGGATAAATTGTTTTCCGACCCTAGTCAAGATAAGTTTGTCTATGATATGGTTAAGTCTATGAAGGAAAATTTTGATAAATATTGGAACGAGTGTAACCTTCTGATGTTCGTTGCTGCGGTTTTAGACCTAGGTGTAAAATGACAGTTGCTAAGTTTACTTTTCCTAGAATGTACTCTAAAGATGTACTTAAAGCTAATATCAAGAAAGTGGAGCCTTATTGGAGTTATATGATGAATATGTAAGTGACTATTACTCTAGTGGCGAACAAAGTGGTGAAACAAGTGTTGGTTTGACAAGCACCAATGTGACAATCCAAGCTTTATCTTTTGGTTGGTCTGAATTTAATGAGTTCGTAAAGAAAAATAAAAGTGTGCAATCACAAAAATTAGAATTAGATAACTATCTTGAAGAGGAGGTATATATTTATGATGATAATTCGAAAGCTTTTGATGTTTTAGCTTGGTGGCGAGCAAATTCTTTAAGGTATCGTATTTTATCTCGAATGGCTTGAGATATACTTGCTATTCCTATCACAACATTTGCCTCTGAAGCTACTTTAAGCGCAGGGAGTAGAGTGATTGATACTTATAGAGCATCTTTGGCTCCCGAAATAGTTGAAGTTTAACTTTGTGGAGGAGATTGGTGTCGAAGTCTTCATGGACTTAAAAGAAAGAACAAGGTATGATTAAATAGTCTTCTACTATTTTTCGTATCTGTGGATCCCTTTGAATATAGATCTTACTACCTTGTTAAGGGTTGTAGCTAATATGAATAGATTCACACAAACTACAAGAGAAACAATGATTAAGAACACTATAAGTTATGCGGAATCTAACTTATAATGCAAAGAAGAACAATGAATATTGATAACTAAGCTTTTGTATTAATTTCTAACTATGAGATTGACAATGAACTGATATCTCTAACTATGCCGTAAGGGTTCCTTTTATACACCAAGGAAAACCCTAATCTTGACTTACAAAACGCGTAAAAGATCATGCATATCTTTTCCTATAATAACTTATGCATATCTCTTAAACGGTACTAACTATTTTATACTAACGGTACTAACTATCTGAGCAGTATTTAACATTCTGTACTGTCAGTACTAACTATAACTAGCGGTACTAAGTATATAACTAACGGTACTAAGTCACGAATGTATAATTCCTAACAATCCTCCCCTAAACATGATTGTTAAACTTGTTTAACTTCATGTTTCTTCGGTGTAGATTCTTTAAACTTCATGGAGGATGTATTCAAACACTCTGACAAATCTTGATCTGATCTTAAAGTTTCTTTGACATCTTTTGCTATCCTTCTACAACATGTCTTCAACAATACAGCAACATCTTTTCAGCAACAATCCAACTAAGTTGTCTTTGTAGTTTTTGGCAAACTACCAGCCATAAACGGATTTGATATTCCTTTACCAGTAGCCGTTTGCTCTGGGATAGTCAACTCTTTATTGCAAAATATGGTGAGTTGATTACCATATAGTTTTTGGTAAACTGTCAGCCATCAACGGAATTGACTTGTCTTTACCAAACACCGTTTGTGTAGGTCCTTATCAACAGGATCTCAATGAGCCTTAAACGACTTATAGTCTTTTGAATAAATTCAAAGATACTATGAGAGACAATAACCGTGAATACAAATATTGACGCGGAATATCAATATCTATACCAAGATGAACACAAGAACAAAATACTAAAATTGCTATTACTATTACTATTTTATTGTGAATGCTCAATCAACTCATGTGTTTACAAAGCTATTCTACGTTCCTTTTATAAGCATAAGGAACCCTAAACGCGTTAAGAGATAATGCTTATCTCTTCCTAGATTAACGCTAA
>BQNB010164267.1:2973-14351 GCA_026074375.1 Tanacetum coccineum
GAAGCAAGTTTTTGGGGAGCAGCTCATTATCTACGATCTATGTTTATAATGTTAATAACATCAGATACTGTAAGCAGGCCTGGATATGTTTGGGAATGTACATGGACGATGTTGGCCGAGGATATGGAGTCAATTCAAAGAAAAACGTATGATAGTCCAGGTATGTTTAAAAGTGTATGAAACGTAATAAAGTACTTATTTTGCTTCATATATATCTTTTTTTCATAGAAGTTGTGTTCATTTATGTTTTGTGATACACATATACAATTTAACAACATTACGTTAAGTATATACGAAATTGTCATTGTTAGAAGTTTGCCTTGACCTCCTAATGGTATTTTGGTAATTTTATTAGTAAGGTGTTTTTGGTCATTTTCATACTTACTTAACAATCAGGAACCAAATATGTCGGTTGTACTCTTATATAACTAGAACTAGAAATATGTAGTTGAAATATCTATCTGATAAGAAAATAGCAGCTCTTCCCTTTTCTTTTTTGCTCCCTCTTCTGATATTTTCTAATATGCTGCTGTTATGAGTGATTGTTGCTGGTCTCCTATGATTAGCCTACTGAATATCTAACCTAATCCTTACAGTCATTTTTAAGAACATATATTTATAGGTGAATGTGTCAAGTGTTGATATCGTAAATATCTCATAGGAATCATATTAATATTGATACAATTATCTATTTATCTACAGGTTTAGAACTATCAGATGAACAAAAAATGAATCTTACACTTTGTGCTATTGAAAAGCTTCTTCAAAGAAATGGCACAAGTTTGAAACAGATTCCAAATATGCCATATCCTGATCTATCTGTTGAATCTCAATCCATAAACAGGCTGGTTGAAGACGAGCTTAGTTATAGTGTTCCAAAACTAAATGCTGATCATAGCAAGATGCTAACAAGTTTAACAACCGAACAAAAAGATGCTTATGACAAGATAATCAATGCAGTAGAAAAAAATTGGGGGGTATTTTTTTCCTATATGGTTATGGTGGAACAGGTAAGACGTTTGTTTGGAAGACCCTTTCGGCTGCAATACGACGCAGACATGATATTGTTTTAAATGTTGCCTCAAGTGGAATAGCGGCACTTTTGCTACCGGGTGGTAGAACAGCACATTCTCGATTTGCTATTCCAATTAATGTTAATGAAGATTCAACGTGTTGCATTAATATAGAGAGTGATCTCGCCGGATTAATAAGGAAAACGAAATTAATTATTTGGGATGAAGCTCCTATGGTGCATAAACATTGCTTTGAAGCGCTGGATAGAACATTAAAAGATATCATGCGATCAAGTAAACCATTTGGAGGTATTGTTGTTGTATTTGGGGGAGATTTTCGTCAGATATTACCAGTAATTCCGAGAGGAACTAGGAGTGAAATTGTAAATGCATCATTGTGGTATTCTTATATTTGGGAGGATATACAAGTTCTTAAGTTGACAGAGAATATGCGGCTGTGTGTAGGAAATAATAATGGTGAGTCAGAAGAGACAAAGGCATTTGCAGATTGGATTTTGAGTATTGGCAATGGTGAAGTTGGAGAGGATCAAGATGGCGAAGCTGAAGTTGAAATTCCCAATGGAATAATTATTAAAGACACAAGTGGTGATCCGATAGATGCTATTATTAACGCAATATACCCAGATGTCGTTGCAAATTTGTCAACACCGTTACATAGAAATATAGCAATTTGGCACCACACATGATTTGTGAAATAAGTAAAAATGAGAGGATGATGAAACTTATAACCACCGAAGAACGTTCCTACCTAAGTTCTGACAGCATCTCCCCGTGTGAACTAACAGTTGGTATAAACGAGACCTTATATAGTCCTGATTTTTTGAATAATTTACAGTTGTCTGGTCTTCCAAACCACAACCTTACATTAAAAAAAGGTGTTCCTGTTATGTTACTTAGAAATATTGATCAACAAGCTGGGTTATGCAACGGAACAAGATTATTGATCCGTAGAATGGGTTTGCATGTTGTTGAAGCAGAAATTATAACCGGCACAAATGTTGGGGATATAACCTTTATCCCAAGAATGCGCCTTAACAGTTCTGACAAGCGAATGCCATTACAGTTCTACAGAAGGCAATTTCCGTTAGCTGTATGTTTTGCTATGACTATAAACAAAAGTCAAGGACAATCATTATCACAGGTTGGTTTGTTTCTTGAGAGACCCGTTTTTTCACATGGTCAACTATATGTGGCACTTTCTAGAGTCAGGAGTAAAAATGGACTAAGAGTTGTAATATGTGATAAGGAAGGTCAAAGCAGCAACACTACAACGAATGTTGTTTTTAAAGAAGTTTTACAGGGAATTTGAAGGGGTGCATGTTTTGTTCAATTTGAGGGTTTAATTTTAGCATATGTTTATCTATTACATTGTATGGGTCAGTTACTTTATTCTGTATTTGACACTCAAGTTAGAGCGTTTTATACTTTTATTTGGGTGTATTTGGAATATTACTTTTTTAGTTAATGCTGCAAATGTTGTTTAACTTTTTACTGATTTTGTCTTTAGATCATAATAGCTTTGACTTATTTATTTATTTATGCTTTCTTAGTGATTATAATATATTGATGTGTGTTTTCAATACTTAATCTGAGTTTAGGTGAGTTATGTGAAAGAATTTAGTGGATGTATATGTCAACATTTTGGTGATGCGATTGAAATAACTATTCATTGTCAGCCTTCAGTTTGGTTGCATTTATATTGTGAATTGGGTAAGGTTTGGTATGTTTTGTTTCATGTGTGAACTGTCATTTGTCAAAGTTATCTTGGGTCAAAAAAGGTCATATTTTTAAACTTTGTAAATTGGGTCCCGGGTGAAATAAAGACTCTAAACTTCACATACAGGCTGAACCAAACACTACATAATAGAAGGTGCATAAAACTTGGACTGCAATCCCTGGAGATACTGACCAACCAAGCATTATAGAGATAACACAACCTTATCTTACTGAAGCTGAATACTTATGGGATCCCTGAACCAATGTTAACTAATTTATGACTTTATTATACTTATAGATTGAGAATGTTTGCCATAAAAAAATAGCCTGTGTAAACTAATTAATGACTCATTGTACAATTGATAATTGTAATTATAAATTGTCTATGTAGTGTGCATTAAGTCATGGGTATATCCTGGAAATTTATTGACAACTATTAAGGGGTAAATAAAGTTCATGTTTTGATGTCCAACTTTATGGGTCTTAATATATGTGATATTTTGGGATTCCTGTAACATAAACTTTTTGGGATATTTTGAAGTTCAAATTTGCATTACTGAATACATGAGTGATGATATCATGTAAATACTACAATTGTATTAAGAATAGTTTGTGAATACATGAGTGATGATATCATGTAACGCATACAACAATAAACATAACTGTATATTAGCTTTTTCCATTTGACAAGGCCGACGATGCTGTTATTTGCAGCTTCAGCAAAACAGACGGAGTGTGCACCTGGAATAGTTGTACAGTTTCCATGGGTATTCATACATATTACAGAACCATTTTTTTTATTAGATTGCATATAGTTATGAATTAGTTCTGAATATGGTGACGTGAATCATTTCTGTACTGATGCTTATAATTAGATTCGAGAACCATGTTTGTTTGGTAATACTTTGTTTGTAGAATAACCATATCTGATTGCTTTGTTTTGAGTCTGTTTCCATGAAAAGCAAGCATTTTGATGAGTTTCACACTATGCATTCTGTAAAATCTAAAATATTTATGAGCTGTACAATATGTTAATATTGTGGTATTAAAATTTGAATATTATAAGTTAAACAAAAGATTAGACAATGTACATTATAAGTTATATAATTTATTATTTAAGACACTTTTTAAAACTTGTACATGTACACATTCGATACAGTTATTGATAAAAATGATTATTTAAGCATTTAAAAAGATAAATTAATATGCCATGAAAAGAGGAGAGTGGGATCATGGGGTAATTAGTTGTTAAGTGGGTAATTTGTTTAAATACTCTCACTTTACTCACCCTCTAAAACCTCTCACCTCTCACCAATCACCCCAAATTATTTTGTTTTATCATGCAGAAAGGAAATACTACTGACTCGACCATGGAGGTATGAATCATGTTTCACACTCATTTTAATTGTATATAGCATAGCCTTAGTACCTTTTCTGATACAATATTTATTTATTGCAGAAACACACTCCAAAAACAAGTGCTTTGGATGTGAAAACTTCAGCAGATTGTGTAAGAATTCCACTTTATATGTTTAAACCTGTAAATTACTTAAATGCATACACATAACAGAATCTTATTTTTACCAGGATACAAAAAATGAGCTTCCAGATCCACTTGATGTTGATACTAGCAATTTGAAACTTTCAGAATTTGACATTGAAGTAATGCAAAGGGAGGTAAACACGTCAATTTTACTACTTCATACAATGTCTAATGATTATGTAGCAATTCTTTCTTACATAACCTTATATGTATATGTGATGTTAGATCGATGAAGAATTAAAAGCTGAACGACTAAAGAACCTTATGGCATGGAAATGGGATGCGGTTGTTGACCTCTCTGAGGATGTTCTCATTGTTATAGATGATGAGGTATAAATAGTTCTTCATCGTATGTAATCGATTTAATATCGTTATTATTAATATATGTATAATAGCTTACAAAATCTTTATCTAAATTTTAATGTAGTCTGATGTTGAGGCTGCTGACTATAAGGAAAGTTTTGTTATCAAAGAAACGCAAGGTGATACGATTGACGATAACAACCATCCTGCCAAACGAGCTAGAATGGCTATTATTTACCTTCTTGAAAAGGAAAAACTAATCCCTGCTTGCCGAAAAGAAAACAGAAAAATGAAGCAACAATTTGTATCATTATCATCACTTGCGTTTAATATGTATAGTCTATTATCATCCATTTTTAAGTCAATGTTTTTCATTTGTGCACTCTTGCAAATTAGACTGAAGTCTTTTCATATAAGTTAGAAATGTATGCCATATTCAGTTTTTTGTTTTCATTTATATGTATATTATAATTTAAGTTTGCACATTACCATAAGAACAATCTTAAAAATAGTCATTATAAGTAAATTGTGTATGGCTTTATGCAAAGATAAGCAAAATTCACAACTATATTTCTACTGAACGTTCAAAAAAAATGCCCTTTGCACACCCTTTAGAGACTATATATCAGAGCATCAAATTTGCCTATAACTATACATAATGAACAAATGTGACATATTTTAAAAAAACAATAACTATATATAATCAAATCTTTTTAACATGATAGTTTAACTGTTCATTACAATAACTTATAATTTCAACTACAAAAAGTTAATATTGATACTAACCATACGTATTCCTCATTTGACATGATCCATAAAATTCCTTTTGTTATATTATTCCAAACCACCATATAAAGTTTCAAATTTCTACTTCCATAGATAAAGCCATAACAAGAAACTTCCTTGAAGATGCATCCAGTTATATTTTTACACTAATTATAGCTAGCTAGTTATAAATTTATGACCTCAGTGCTTCATCAATTTAATTGGATACATTTTGAGGGACAGTTGCAGATGAATTTATAAACTGAAAAATTGCCAACCTTACTTATGACCCAATTATAAATTAGGGTTTTAATGTACAATATTAGGCCTTATTATCATACATTAGACTTTTGGGCCAGTTTATTGAATTTTATCCATTAATAAACGGTTAAGGATCCTCACATAACCTCCCACACTTTTGTAAACTACAGGATCACTGATCTCATTACCACTATTATAACAAAGTCATAAAAAACCAACCTGAACAAAAAACTAGTTATTCCGCGACTTACTACTGACAAACATTCATGGAAGATCAAAGTGAAGGTCATAAGAAGGTGGTACTATAAGGTTGCGTTCAATGCGAAAATTAGACGTTTACAAATGATTGTATTGGACGAAAAGGTATTTTGATTATGATATATAACTATGTTACTTTATATTCATGCACATGTTTATATTTCATGGATACATTTGCTCTAATTTTCTCAGTTTGAATTGAATATACAAACATGTATGAATGAACTTCTTTTTTTCGTAGGGGTCAAAGATACAAGTGATGGTAAACAGATGTCCCATATACCATATCAACAAGTATTTCAAATATGGAAGTGTAGTTGTTCTTTCTAATTTCAAGGTTGTTAACAACAACCGCACTTTCAAATTTACTAATCATCCATAGAAGATTATGACTGATCGAACAACAAGAGTACGTTTGTCAAATACATTTAATGGCAATATCAATAACACCGGCTACGCATTAACGAAATTTTGCATCATACGGTCACTTAATTTGGATATCAATTTACCTATCGGTAAGTCTTACAATAATTATTTCATTGTGTATTCAGTATATATAACTTTGTTACAGTTTTTTTTGAACTAAAAACAATGTTAAACGATTGCAGACGTTTGGGGTGAGGTTATAAGTTGGGAATATGAAATGTTGGAATGTGAGGTAAATGGAACGAAACAAAAACCACTATTCATTCAACTTAAGGATGAAGTGTAAGTAAAGACATTATTACATTTATATAAACAAATATTTAACGCTTTATGCTTTTAGACTAATTGTTGTTTAGTATTTTGATATGTTGACCTTGAAATTACGTGCTTAGCGTTTTCTAACTTAGCGGAATAAGTTGGAATGAATATTTTTGATCTTTAAAGCCCTACTGAAAAGTTTTCAGTATGTAAAGACGCTTGAATTTATGTGGGTTATGAAGGTACATTTCGCTTTTTATCCTAACTATATTTCCTTAGCATTATGAAAATAAGATATATGCATAGATATGAAACGGACCGTATAATTTTCTACAAACATTCAATGATTTAATTTGTATGTATATTCGGTTCGTATAATTTTGTAGTATTCTCATTTTTGCATTTATTATGGCAAAAATGGTAGATAAGCTAATTGATAGTTTAAGTATATTCTTTGTTTAGGACTACCATGATTACTTTGACACAACTGGAAGCAAAGCTAATTTATATATGGCGGCTTCTTCGATAAATATAAGACAATTGTTGAAAATTCAAGAATTAGGCATATTTCCTTTATATGTAGTAGAGATAGAGATTTAACCTTTATGGTACAAATAAAGGGTACACTAACTCTAATATTCTGGTGGTGCAGATGATCCAATTAATCAATATCGTGGATGTTACTTTACAAAGCGACTAAACTTTCATGTTCTAAAAAACCGCCGTTTGGTATGAATTATTTTTAAACATGTTACTTATGCTAACAAATTGGTATTACTTATATTTAATAACATATAACATGTTTATTACATACTATTCCTTCTTATTTCGTTCGTCGACATCGTATCAATGAATTTAAGTTTGTTGTTATAAGATATGGATTGCAAGATTTTGAGATGAATATGTGTAAGTATTGTGACTCTAGGCTAAATAGAAAGAAGCAAGGATTTCATGTGGTAATGACAGGTGATTGGAAAAGGATCAAGGATGCAACGAAATATTCTACAACAAAGATGATGACATTTTATTTACTCGGGGAGACACACTTAGTTGGTGATAATCAAGTTGCAACAAATGCTTTGCTTTTTTACGTGTTTTAACAGTTTATCTTAGTTTCTAAGATGTGAATGTTAAGTGCAGTATATTAATATATTTTGTAAACTTTTGTTCAATGTTATGTTTTTCCAACTTTTAAATGAAATCAGTTTCTATTAACCTCATTATCTTTATGATTACACCAACAAAAATAAGCGTGTGTCTTAACAAGCTGAAATATTCTCATCACAATTGATCCCTTGGTGATATTCTTTGTAATTAATCAAACATTGTTCCCTTCCGTCAATTTATTTCTATTGAACAAGTTTAATAATTTCATGTCCTTTTAGAACTCATAATTTACATTTGGTTTTCTCAGTTACTCATGTTTTAATCTTTCTGTGTTGGTTCATGGATTATTTGGTCATTGACGGCTTTTAAAAATGAACTGAGAATAAAACATTTATATTATGCCTTCTTGGCTCATTTCCATGTTTCAGTGTTTTTTATTCCACTTGACCTGAACCTGTTTCATAATGGAGCAAAATTTTAATATGTTTGATGAGGGTTGCATACTAATGGATTATGTAAATGTAGGAATCATAAGTTGTTGCTGATGGTGCAAAGTTTGATTAATAACAAAGAATATCATTAACAGAAGGGACCAAAGTTTGATCAATTGTGGTTAAAGGCTACTGTGATAATGCACCTGTTTTCTTGTAAGTTATAGATAAAACATAGCCCAAATTGGCCCATCCATTACAAATTATGTTGAAATAATTTTGGGTTATTAAGAAACAGGTGAACTTGTGCAAAGTTTTGACATCCGTAGGGTGGTGTTGTCAGTGGACATATGCAACTGTATGCAGGTTTGCGGTCAATGCAGGTTTCCATGGGTTGTCATCTTCTTGAAATTAACATAAAATGTTCAGGAGTAAAGGCAAGGCTACCAAGTAAAAGTAGCTATAAGGTGGTACGAGTATTAATAGGGACTTTTAGTTTTAGCTATCAGCAAAAGTCGCTGCATCAGCAAACTTGGCTGGCAGCAAGCATCAACAAGAGCCAAGCATCAGCAACCTTGATGTTGGGATGTTTAATATGTAAACAAATTTTTTTTATTTATATTCTAATCTATATTATGTATTTTTAATGAACAAATTTCATATGTCTTCTTTTTTTCATTCAGCTATGTTAGGTTGATGTTGTGAGATACATGATTCTATTTCCATTGCAACATGACCTCACGTTGTCAAGTTTATCATGTTCAATATATGAAAAACTCAAACCAAGAACTAAGTATCATATCATAACTGGTTGATTATTGTGATCACAGTTGTTTGTACTTTAATGAATTCCTAAAAATATATGTACTTTACATGTACATGTTTTTAAACACCCACATCTGCTTAGTTAGATTTTAGTTAAGTTATGTGTCATGTGTGTAATTATACTAATACTTAAAAAATTAGTCATGTGTTAATAAAGCCCTCAGTTATAATAAATTGAAAACCATTTAACATTTAAATTGAGTTTTAAAAACGTCCCCTCATGTTGGTCTGAAACTTAAGCAGTAACAAACAGTTTTTAAGTCAAAAATATTAAGATTATGGGTACCTAAAATTAAGGAATGTTGGAGTAGTGGTAGTTAGTTACAAAAGCTAAAGTATCGACCTGTTTTCATATATCTCTTTCAAAAAACATACAGCTCTTTAAAATTCAAGGAAACTTTGTTTTCTTCAAAAAAATATGAGTAATCATTTCTTACTCATCAAACAACTTACCAAATCCATACCACAACAACCAATTAAAGTTAGAGTTATACGTTTATGGCGTGAACTAATGTATGAAAATCTTAATGAAAATGCAAACTATAGTGCTGTATTCATGGATGAACAGGTTTGTGGCTTTGTTGAATTCATATATTACGTCATTTTCATATATCAATCGTGCTAATAAATTCCTTATTCATATTTTCTATAGGGTGACAAAATACAAGGTTGTGTGGATAATATGTTCCTCGAAGAGGATAGACAATTTGTACGCGAGGGTGCTGTGTTGATCATGACCAATTTTTCTGTGACCGAAAATATTGATACATACAAACTTATCAATAATCAATTTAAGATCGTGTTGCATAAGAAGACATATGTAGAAGCTGTTGACAAGTTTATCGGTTCGTTGAATGGTTTTCGCTTCGTACAGTTTCACGATATTTTGGACAAAAATATCACTAATAACCAATGTGTTGGTAAGTATTACTTTCATGTTTTAAATAATATTGATATACTTCATAAAACAGGTTATATTAACTCAGTTTATTAAGAAGTTAAATAATATAAAGTTTGTAAAAATAGACTGTTAAGTTTATGTGTTATAAGTAAGGCGTATGAAACTGGAATTAAGCCATAAGGCGACTATATTAGCAGAAACAAACACCCTGATATGTTTATGCTATACATACCTGATATGTTTATAAAAGTGACTCATTTTTAACTGACTCATTTCTCACCTATATATCCTACAATTACCCAAACTGACCCATATTGAATATTAACATAAACTGCACATTTTAATCTACCATCCTTGACTAAGTCGGTGACTTATAATACCGTTCAAACCGACCAATCCTCGACAATAAATCAAACTGAACATTTTAATTTACAGATATGGCAGCAAAGGGGTGTATGTTTTGATGAATCGTGGGCATGAAAAATGGGGTCATCTTTCATTTAATTCTTTGATAAAAATGGGATCCATGCTAATTAATTTTCCCTATTGGGATAATAATAAAAAAGGTTATTTACAGTAAAATTCCACTCACTCCCCTAACCCATAACCCCCCTTTATAAACACCCCACACATAACTCAAAACCCTCATCTCCCCAAAAAACATTCACCCCCCAAAACTTCAAATACCAACCACCTGGCCCATTTTTCATGCCAAAAATACAGAAAACAAACACCCCTTTACTGCTATATCTGTAAAAAATCTGTCGGTTTGAGTTTATTGTCGAGCATTGGTCAGTTTTTGTTTATTATAAGTCAACGACAGACTAAAAATGTGTAGTTTGTGTTAGTATTCAATATTGGGTCATTTTGGGTAATTGTAAGATACATAAGCGAAAAATGAGTCAGGTAAAAATGGGTCACTTTAATACTAACATATTTTTATAAACGGACACTTTGTGAACTTTGAACTTTTCTATCTATGAATTACTGAAAATGACCCATTTTTAATATTAACCCACTTTGAAAATTAATTACAATGATCCATTTTTAAGAATAAATGAAAATGACCCATTTTTCATGCCAAATATGCAGAAAACAAACACCCCTTTGCTGCTATATCTGTAAAAAAAATGGGTCAGTTTGAGTTTATTGTCGAGGATTGGTCGGTTTGAATTTATTATAAGTCACCGACATATCAAAATGTGCAGTTTATGTTAATATTCAATATGGGTCAGTTTAAGTAATTGTAGGATAGATAAGTGAAAAATGAGTCACTTAAAAATAGGTCACTTTTATAAACATATCATGTATGTATAGCATAAACATATCAGGGTGTTTGTTTCTGCTTATATAGTAGCCTTATGGATTAATTTTAGTTTCATACGCCTTACTTATAACACATAAACATAACAGTCTTTTTTTACAAACTTTATATTTTTTTAACTTCTTAATAAGGTGAGTTAATATAAACTGTTTGATGAAGTATATCAATATTATTTAAAACATGAAAGTAATACTTACCAACACATTGGTTATTAGTGATATTTTTG
>BQNB010164269.1:0-14351 GCA_026074375.1 Tanacetum coccineum
TTTAGCAAATGGGATCAACATTGACTATGTCAGTATCTTTTGGGAAGACATCATCATCAAACTAAACAAGAAACATAAGGAAAAGATTTTATCATACACTAGATTTCTATCCCTATTGATGATGCACAAAATGAAGGAAGGCTATGGAGATAGAGAACTCACACTCTACCCCACTCAAGTCTTCAGTGTCAACAATTGGGCACTAAAGCCTAACCAACTTGAAGAACCTCCCTTCATAGACCACATGTTGGCTATCTGCGCTACTGATATGCCAGTGGTCTTTAAAGCTCCTAAAACCTCTTCCAAAGTTGAGAGTGTTTCCCAAGGCACAAATCCTAGAGCTAAACCTGGACACAAGAAGCTTTCAACTTCTTTAAAACAACCCTTTGTGTTCAGTAAAGAGGCAACAAAAGGTGGGTCCTCTAAAGCACCCACCAGTTCCAAAACTGGCCATTCTAAGAAAAGAAAAGAGTCCAGTTCGGCCATAGACTCAAACCCAAGCTAGCCTCCAGTTTCTACACATGTGGATACTAGAATGCATAAAGAGGACCAGCAACCAACTAGTGGTCCAACTTCTTTAGGGGTCAACAGTGAAGCAAGAGCCAACCCTCATCTCAGTAGTGGTATGTCAGCATTTAATTTAAATGAGCCTATTTATTCAACATCTTTCATTATTCACTCTTAGTTTGCATCAGGAAATGATGCTTTAGCAGCTTCCACAGCTGAAGCTGATCTTGGAAAATCTGCTCCTAGTGATTTTGTACCTCAACAACAGGGTATAAATGAAGGAACCAAAAACACTTCATATGATCACTTATTTGCAGGTACTGACCCACATGTTCTTGCAGACCAAACCAAATCTGTTAGTGAAGGATTGTAAACTGTCCTCACTCAACCAAGAAAAGGAAAAGGGGCCAGCTCTATTGCTAGACAAATTGAAGAAGAAGAAGAAGAAGCCTCCAACACAATCAAGTTAGAAGATCTAGCAAAGTTGGTGTCAAATGTGCAACCTAGCTTCAAAGACCTGGACTCACCTGAAGATGATCCTGTCATTGTTTTTGATGATAGTGATAAAGATAAGGAGGATGAAGTTCATACTACTACTAAAGACACATCAGTTCCAAAATCCTCATCTCCCAGGTCTTCTTAAATTCAAGAGCTCACCAACCAAGTCCTTATTCTTCAGTCTTAAAAGCACAAACTGGAAATTGAGAAGAACAAAGCTGAAGTTGAAGTTGCTCTCCTTAAAGATCAACCCTCCTTTCCTAATGTGGGATAGCTCAATGAGCTTCCGGTAAAGTCTTTACAATCTGAATTCTCAAAGATTTTATATGCTTGTGACTTTAGCAGCTCACTACCAACTGAGCTGAAGGATCTTCCCTCCAAGTTCAATGAACTAACTAAAGAAGTAAAAGGGTTAAAGCAACAAGTTCATGAATTGGAGATTGAGCTACCATGAGATTTGAAAGAAATTCCCTCAAAACTAGAAGACTTTACAAAAACTGTCACAAGTCTTACATCACCAGTTGCTGAACTGAAGACACTTCAGTGGGAACTTCCAGCAGAATTTGTTTCATTACCAATACAGGTTGCATCATTTCAAGCTAAGCTAAAAACCTTAGATGCTCTTCCAAGTCTCTTGCTAAATGTTACAAAAGCTTTAAACAAGTTTGCTCAGGTTTTAGATTCTGCCTCATCAAAAGCTGGGGATCAAAGTGTTCCTTCAGCAGGCCAAGTTGACACTATGCAGGGGGAAAGAACACAAACCAAGCAACCATCTCCTAGCTTTTTCAAAGAAGAGCTAAAAAGAATGCTGAAAAGGAAAACCCGAACAATCAACAACCAAAACCAACACCACCACCTGCTACAACCATCATTCCTCCTATCATCACAACCATAACAACTCAAATGCAATCTCCTCCTCAAAATCCACAAAAAGTCTCATCTGAACCTGAGAGGGAGCATATCAAGAAAGACAAGGTCAAAAAGGCTATGTCTTCAAAGGATGCTAAAGAAGTAAGTACAGAAAGTGATTTTAATGATGAAATAACACACGTGCCTGGTTCCATGGTTGAATCCTCTAAGAAAAAGGATTTGAAAATTTTTGATTTTGTCACTGAAGATGGAGAACATGTCTATTTAACTGAAGAACAAATCAGTGCACAAAAGAAAATAGAGGAAGAGGCCAAAGCTAAAGTCGTTAAACATGAACGTAAAATAAGGAAAGAAGAGCTGATTGATCTTCTTGGTCCAGATGTGGTGAACAAGTACTACAATGATAAGTTACAGTATGACAGATACTGTGATAAAATGCTGAATAGAATAGCAAAATCAAGAATCACCAACTGTGATATCTTGACCAGAAAGGGCCCAATTACTTTGAAAGTATATAGAGAAGATGATACAAGTGAAATCATTCCTGATTTCAAAGCTAGTGACTTACATCCTGGTGAATGGAGAGAAGTTATTAAAGCATGTCCTAAAATAAAGGGAAAGGATGGATGTCCATTTATAAACAAATACAGCAAAGAATGAACTATCTCCGTACAACTAAAGCTGAACTAGGAATCGACTTGGATAGACCTCTATGTGAACAGGATCCTTTGGATAGACTGAATGATCTGGAAAACAAGAAAAGAAAGCATGCTGATGACATTCACGACTTCTTTAGAGCTAACAAAAGGCTCAAGTCATCAGTTTGATATGAAGATCATCTAGCTGGTACTGTGCTTAATGAACTTGTCTTAGGTATGATTTTGTTTAACTCATATCACAGACAGGATTTTGTTACCATTGAAGACTTTAGAGATTTCTCAAACACCATGTTATATATTGTATAAGAAATCTTCTTCAGACTTCACCAATGTCCAGGGCTTGATGATCATGCCATGACCTTCAGTTCTCTTCTGCTTGCTAAAATTGATATGAGAAACTTGAACCCACTCAAGCAGATGAGAGTCATTGAGCGGCTAAGGTAATAGAATGTAATCTTTTGTAATAACTTTATCTTTTGAATTTGTATTGTAATGAAAGTTAAAATGAAAGGTTATCAGTTTATGTAGTTCAATTTATATTAGTTGTGTAAGAAGAAGTTGTTTTGCTCACTTATAACTTATTTTAACTTAGGCTATTTGTATATTCAAATAGGGAGAGATTGTTGGGTTTAGTTCCTGAGCCCTTCAGTCTTTCAGTAGATTTAAACATAAAATCCCCTAAGTATTACTCAAGCTGAAGTCTTTCAATTTGAGTCGCTGAAGTTTCTTCAGCGTCAGCTCTTCAAGTCCTTAAAAGATTGGGAAGTATCTTCACTTCAGTTTATGCAGCGGTACAGAAACTAAAAAATGCTTTTGGTAAGAGCTTCAGTTCAGCTTGGTTGATAATTCCAAGCTGAACGTTGTCAATCTCCTTAACAGAAGTTGAAACGTGTTTCACTTCTAGAAGGTTTTTTTTGGTAAAGGGTTTCCTCGATAAATGTATTACTCTAAAAAACAATTCAGTACAAAGGATGTGGGTGAATCCCACATCTTATCCCGTTACATAGGCAAAAAGCAAACATAGCAAGCACAACTACTCCATAGGAGGATACTACTAAAACTTGATAACAATTGACTCAACAAACATCAAGAAAACTATTTCTTCTTCCTGCCATGGACCGTGATATCAAGATCATCACAAATAGACTGAAGGTTCTCGAACATATCATGATTCTCGTACATATCATCATTATGCGGGTAGTAATCATCATTATCCGGATAAGAATCTTTCCATTGTTCCAACAAGCTATTAGTACCATAACCTTTATCACTTCCTTCTTTACCACTTATTGAAATCCTTAAGTTAGTAGTTTCATCAAAAACCACTTTCACTTCACTATCACTATCCACAATACCCGTAAGAACAAGCGGGTTCTTGTCATCATCCACAAACCTAAGTTTACCTTCACAAATTTGTCGTTCAATTTTATCGATTTTTTCACCAATAGGAGTATTACTAGAACTAACATTAATGGTTCCCTTATCAACCGAGTTTGAGATCCCTCCATTCGTACCCAAATCCACATCATTATCACTCGAGGTAAGCACCTCAAAAGGGTTTGACTTACTAACCTCTTTAGTAGACTCTGATTTATTCATCTTTTTTCCACAAGTGTTGGCAATATATTTTTTCAAAAGTGATTGATACACCTGTTTAGGTTTAAATCCCAACTTCTGTCCAACCAAAATTCCTTTAGGAGTTTGACTAGTCTGCTTCAAATTCTTTGTCGCACCATCACCAATATTCTTTGGACATTCCTCAAGAACATGTCCAAAAAACTTGCAACACGCACACCCCAGTATAGTAGCCCACCCTAGTAATTTTTGGCATAGCAGCCATAATGTTATCTTTTAACTCCACATCAGCTCTAAGATCAATCATAGCTCTAGCATAGCTTGACCTACCCCATGCTTGCATGCACATATCAGCTATATAAGAGTCAAGCATTAGAGGTGTTGATCCCAATGAACAAATCTTAAACTCCTTAGCTTGATATAAGGTTTAGTATCCTTGGATAAATCCAAAAGTACTAAGATTGAAACTTTGAGTGTATGATATAAACTATGCGGAATCTAGTTTATAGAACTAAGAAGAATAACAGTAATGAATGTTTAACACACAAAAATATAACCAAAACAATAAGCTCCAATATATAATACGACACTCTTTGACAGTGTTAGGGTTTACAACATGAAGTGCTATGGAAAAGACTGAAGATGATGTGATAATCAGCCTAACTATGGCCGTAGGTTTCCTTTTATACACTAAGGAAACCCAAAGGGCTTACAAAACGCGTATAAAGATAATGCATATCAATTCCTACTTAACCTCATGCATACATAATAGCAGTACTAACTATAAAAGACTAGCAGCACTAACTAATTAACTAACAGTAATAACTATACTGGTGAGTACTTAACAATGTACTGCAGTACTAACTAAATAGACTAACAGTACTACATCTTAGACATTTTCACGATTCTTCCATCACAGCACTAACCATCACCAGCAATATCAAGTTAATCAGCAACACTAAGTTTAGAAGTTCTAATTTCTAACATCCTCCCTAAACTTGATATTCACTTCGTTAATCATCAGTTTTCTTCAATATCAAAATCTTGAACACCTAGGAGGATGTATCCAAACACTTCTTCATTCTTCTACCTGTGACTTATAAACTTGAGAAGCTAAATGTCAAATGTACTCTCAGCTTCACTTCTAGCTTCAGTTGAACAAATTCTTCAAATTTCCTTGATGAGAGGATATCTTTTTCTCTACTAACATGTAGAAGCAGGTCAAAGTTACATCCATCAGCAATGAGTGAACTCCACAAATTTCATACAGTTTCCAGCTAATCAAGATCCAATCTGGTTGTACTCTAAATTCATCTTTTATGCATTAGGTTCAAAACATTTACCTTGAGATCTCCTCCCAAAGCAACATATTATAACCTTTAGAGTATTGTCTTAAACTTTCATCACCAATCTGGCAAATCCATTAAGTCTTATCATCAAATTTTCCATCACATACTAGAGATGTTTTGTGATAACTAGTATTCCTCATCTGCTCTAAATTATCTATAAACAAGAAATATACTCAAACCATATCAACACTCTTAAGTTCTGAGATTTCCAATCAACTATAGGATACTTTAATAGACAAAAGCTCTGATCCATAGCTCATCTATATCTGGAGCCAACTGCTAAACCACATTCTCAACCTTCTTTTTCATGCTCATAGTCTGCTGCTGCTTCCTTCATTACTTCTTCAAATTCTTGTTCTTTTATCACCTTGGGTTCTTGGTGACTTTTTGCTTACTAGTTTGAATCCTGTAATTCTCTTTATCCTTTTACCACATTCTTTGTATTGCTACCATCTTCTTTAGAATCCATAGGCTTAAAGTCATTAAACAACTTTGCTCCTTTGGTATAGCTTCTGAAGTTCTTCTAAAAGGTCTTATGCTTTTAGTTGTTTGATGAGTGGTACTTAACCATATGTTTGAATAATAATCATAATGTTCCTGACTTGAGCCTTATAGTGGTTTGTTCCTTATTACCTCAGCTTTTCTGCCGCCAATTGTTTCCTTTCTTCTTTCAAAGTATTCGTTGCTAACAATGTGGCCCTTTTTTCAATTGGTATTTTCTTGCTCTTCATGTGCCAGTCTTACAGCTTGTTTCATTGATCACATCCATTCTTGGCTTGAATGGTCGCTTCCTTTCGTATTTTGATTTTAACTTTAAATTGTCTTCGCTGTTTCATTTGTTGACCAAGGATTTTCTTCGACCAAGGATCAGGCGGCTAACTCTTCAGGTACCATTTCGGGAACTCTCTTTTGAATGGTCGTGCTGTTTTTGTCTTATTTGATACGGGTGCAACACATTCTGTGGTTTCTATCTCATTTATTAAACACCTTAGCATCTTCCCTACGCAACTTAATTTTACCTTCTTGATATCTACGCAGATGAAAATTCTGACCACGAATATCAGAACTGTCTGCTTCATTTTGATGATAAGATTCGTTTTGCTAATTTGCTTCTCTTAGACCTGAGTGATTTCGATTTTATTCTTACTATGAATTGGTTATCTGTTCATCGCGCCCCTATCATTTGTCATACCAATCGTGTCATCTTTGGTAATCTGAATAACCCTGAATTCATCTACCTATCTCAATTTCGATTTCAATTTCGAGGATGAAATTTTCTTTTTAGAGGAGAAGAGTTGTAAAACCCAAAATTTAAATTTCATCTCATATTGGTAATTTTGAATATAACCTAAAGTTTATTAATAAGTATTTGAAAATAAAACCTTATGTTATAATTTTAGGAAATTATAAAGATATAACATAAGGTATTTTGTTTTAAAAAAAATATATTAAACTTATATATGTACATATATATGGCCGGCCCATATTTAAAAAAAAATTTGTAATTTTGATTATTTTGTATATTTACTTTCTTTTTATTAAAAACATATTTTAAGGGATAAGTATTAAAAGGTTTTAGCAAGTATTTTGTGTAATCTTCAAAAAGGGAAAAAAAATATTTTGTCCCCCCTCCTCCTTCATTTAGACCGGCCCTTCGGGGTGATTTTACAAGAAAATATTTTATTTTTATAGCTAAACTTATTTTAGGAATGAAGTATAAAAAGGTTTAAGCAAATATTTGGTAATCTCCTAAAACAATAAAAAGATTTTGTCCCCCTCCTCTCTACCCTTTATAACCGCCCCCTCTCCCATCATTCTCCGTCATTCTTTAAAAAAAATTTCTCCATAATTTTGTGTATTCCTCCATAGAAGCTTCGAGCAAGAAGAAGGTTTAGGTGTTTTGGGTAATCCTTGAAGTTTTGGTGTTCTTGGTGTGGTATTGATCTTCATTCTTTGGTGTATTCTTAGGTTCTTGGTGTTTGATCTTGTACTCCTCCCTCATTCCATAGGTAATTCTTGATTTTGTTTCATTCTTGTTGTCACCATGATTACATATGCAAAAGTTTTCATAAAAACCTAAAAGATTGTAAGAAATAATGTGTTTATGTTCTTGTCAATTTCTCTAGGGTTGAATCTAATTAAAATGGTTAAATTACATGTTATGAAACCTTAAGATGATCATTAAATGTGTTATTAATAAAAACTACAAGATTAGAAACCCTATGGTAGGTTTTGATGGGTGTTAATTAGGGTTTTAATGGTTAATAAATATGGGCAGAATTTTAGGTCATGTTCAACGGGGTATATCTTGATAATAAAGATTGGTTTTAACATGATTCTTGAGCCTAAAATTAAATTCAAAGAGTCTAGTTTCTGAAAAATCTGGCCTTATATCAATTGGGGGTCGGGAAGGTCAATTTTTAGATTTTGTAAGATTAAGTGTCAAAACTGCAGATTCTGGCCGAAAATTTCAGTTGTAGTGTTTGATTTTTAATTCTCAAACCGTAAGGAGTTAGACTTTAAAATTTGATTTGGTAAATCTTCATGATATGTGCTACATCCATGATTTTTTTCAGAATTTTTTGAATTGTTTAAGTTGGGTTTTTACGCGTGAACTTTTCGAAGGTTCTGTCAGATCAAATTCGGGATCAGTTTTGGGTAACAAGGGTCAAAGGGATACTTAAACATGGAAATAAATTAAACCAATGATCATGGGTGTATTAGACATATGTAGGAACCTCTGTAATTTTTGGTGTAATTTTAGAAGATGTTTTTATGGGTCATTTATGTATGGAAACTTACCTTGAATAAGTAGTCAAAATCTAAAATTTTTGGAAACCTTAATTAGGTCAAGTAAACTTTATTTATGGTAAGATCAAATGTAAAACTACTTAAAAAAGATATGTAATATATGGTAATCATGGTTCTTGTAGATTCGGTGAAGGTGTTGTGATCTCTTGCTTTTGTGTTCATTTCTCTCCGATTGCTTATTCGTTAAGGTACATATATTCCGTCCTTTTAGTAAGGACACTTCATTCTCTTTTGTTTGGCTACTTGATCTATTTGATATTCGTTTGATATTCCTTTGAGTTGCTATCCGTAATCATGACTCGTTTGATGTTGACAATCCGTTTGATTCGATATTCGTTTGTATGAATCTGTTGGTTCTTGTTTGGAATATGCTACTAGATTCGTTTCCATATTTGGATTATTCGAAACTTGTTCACTTATATCTTTGCTTTAATCTTGCCCGAGCTATTTGTATCTAGTCATGGAGGTACCATGACCATGTCATTGATGCACCAATGGCATGACACTATTTGTGCGGGGGTGGGGGGGGGGGGGGGGGGGGGGGGGTGTGATTAGTCCCACAGGTTTTCCTTTGAATGTGCACTTATTAGGATTTGATTATATATGTTCGTACACTCACCATAGTGCTTGTGTATATGGATATAACTTTGATTTGCAGGGAGCGTATGGATGCATCCTAGGTACTTTGTTCAGTTCAGTTCAGGTGAATAGTTATGTGTGTGCAATACACCCTATTTCACATTTTGTAGGGTACATGTGGAGTCTACAGCTCCCATGTACAATTTTATATGATATGATATGATACGATGTATGTTGGATTATGTAGTCTAAGCGTGTGGCATGCTTTAGACTTTTGTTTCAAGCTCGTGGGCACTCCTTTGTTATCATTAATTCTTGATCATCGCTTATTATTTCGTATGACATTTGTTTAACAGATTCTCAGGATTCGTTTCGTTCAAACCTTCATTTTATTTCCGTTATTATTATTATTATATATGTTCACTGAGAGTTAGCTCAGCCACATTTTCTTTTCCTGCGGCAGGTACTAAGCAGGAAGTTGGGATATGAGTGTTGAGAGTAGGAGCTTTTAGAGGACCCAACCTTAGAAGAACCCTTTTTGATTTGGGATTTGTGTTTCAAGACCTTTCATTTTGAAGATTTCTTTCATTTGACTTTTTGGAATTTAATACTGTTAGAAGTCATTTTATTTTATGAATTGGTATTTTGATGAATAAAGTCTTCTACTTGCGTTTATATGTTTCGATATGACACCATAATGTGACTCTTGGTCACTTTATCAGAGCGGGGTGTTACAATTATGGTATCAGAGCTGCCATGTTAAGCCCTGTAGAACCTAGGTTATGACCTGTGAGGATTGGGTAGACATTAGGCTTCCTTTTGATATGGTCGCTTCCTTTCGTATTTTGATCTTCACTTTAAATTGTCTTCGCTGTTTCATTCGTTGACCAAGGATTTTCTTTGACCAAGGATTTTCTTTGACCAAGGATCAGGCAGCTAACTCTTCAGGTACCATTTCGGGAACTTTCTTCTTGAATGGTCGTGTTGTTTTTTCTTATTTGAAACGGGTACAACACATTCTATGATTTCTGTTTCAATTGCTAAGCACCTTAGCATCTCCCCTACGCAACTTAATTATACCATATCGATATCTATGCCTATGAAAAGTCTGACCATGAATATCAGAACCGTCCGCGTCATTTTGATGATAAGATTCATTTTACTAAATTTCTTTCCTTAGAAATGAGTGACTTCTATGAACTGGTTGACTGTTCATTGCGCCCCTATCGTTTGTCATACCAAATCGTGTCATCTTTGGTGAACTGGATAACCCTGAATTCATCTACCTATTTTAAATTTCGATTTCAATTTCGAGGACGAAATTTTCTTTTAGAGGGGAAGAGTTGTAAAACCCAAAAATTTGAATTTCATTTCATATTGGAAATTTTGAATATAACCTAAAGTTTTCTAATAAGCATTTGAAATTAAAACCTTAGGTTATAATTTTTGGAAATTATAGAGATATAACATAAGGTATTTGTTTAAAAAAAATATAAAATATATATATGTACATATATGGCCGACCAATTTGAAAAAAAATAATAATATATCTTGTAATTTGATTATTTTGTATATTTACTTTCCTTAGTTAAAAGAACCTATCTTAAGGGATAAGCATTAAAAGGTTTTAGTAAGTATGTTTGTGCAATCTTAAAAATGGAGAAAAAAAATTAGTTTGTTCCCCCCTCCTTATCTTCATGATATTTGCTACATCCATAAGTTTTTTTAGAATTTTCTAAGTTGTCTAAGTAGGGTTTTTACGCGTCAACGTTTCAAATGTTCTGGCAGGTCAAAATTCAGGTTAGTTTTGGGTAACAAGGGTCAAAGGGATACTTAAACATGGAAATAAATTAAACCAATGATCGTGGGTGTATTAGACATATGTAGGAACCTCTGTAATTTTTGGTGTAATTTTAGAATCGGACCCTATAAGCAAATTCGGATGTGTAACGCATTCATGACAACTCTTCAGTTTTTTGCCCAGAGACCTGAAACGAGCCGATAAAGGCTCTAAAACAGCACTTGCAAACATTTTTCGAACAATATAAAACGGCTGGGACACACAAAAACAAGTAATTTTGGTTTTTTATTATCAGTTTTTACTTTATAAAAATATTAAAATTAGGTTCATCTTTTTAATCAAAAGAGTTGAGGATAACGCGAATCACTCAGAGTTGAAATCCAATTTTAGTTCGGGACAAGACGAAACCGATTCAACTCAAATGGAATACAGTATTTTTTAAAATATTATAAATATTTATGATAAATTATCAACGTAAATATATTTTTATCTAAAAAAATAAATTTTTTTGGAAAACTATGGCCGTAAGTTTTCGGGCGAGGAATCGTGATAGCTCGCTCGAATGAGTACCGAACGAAATCTTATAAAACTATACTAAAAAGTTACCTAATTGGTCCCCCAACTATTTCATAATTGTCATTTTATTAATATATATAATATAAACTCTCATTTCCATCTCATTTATACACACACTCATCACTAACCTCTCTCTCTCTCCCAAATAATCCGGCCACCCCTCCCCCGCCGCCGGCCACCATCTCCGGCCGCCGGAATAACTTTCCGGCGAGTTCTCCGACCAACACCAAAAATCCTCCCCATCAACGGATCTCTCCGATCCCTACACTCACTCTCCTTCACGCGCGCCACTGCCACCGAAACCACCACACCGACACCACCATCATCGTCATCATAGCACCATCTTCACCATCATCATCATCACCCACCACGCACCACCACCACAACATACATCAAGGGTGCGGTAAGTTTGACGAAATTTACACACCGGGTGGGTTGGTCGTGGTATACATACTAGGTGCGTTTGGTCTGGTTTTCTAGATTAGGGTGCGTGTGGTTTCAAAACGGTGTGCGTTGGGTTTGTTTTGCCACCTAGAAGGGTGGTGTGGTTTAATACCACCACCTCGAGGGTGTGTTGGGGTGGATGTTGAGTTCAGCCACACCCTAAGGTGGTGGTTTTGGGTGGCAGCTACCCAACAAAGGGTGCGTTTTGGGCTATATAACTGTTTAGGGTGCGATTTGAGTTGGCGGGTTCACAAAAAGGGGTGTTCAGTGTCTGGGTTGTTCGTGTTCACAGCGGATTGTGCTTTTGGTTTCTGAAGATAAGCACAGATCTAGGGTGCTATTGGTCAATATGGGGGGTTTGGTTTGGGTTTAACAGCCACGAAGGGGTGCGGTTGGGTAAGAAATAGGTTAGGGGTGTTCGTGTTGGGATATAACCGAATAAGGGTGCATTTGGTTTGTGTCTTCGTCAGACAAGGGTGCGTTTGTTGTGGTCTCACAGCCAAGGGTGCGTTCGGTTTGAGGTAAACAACAACCAATGGCGTGCTTGGGCTGTTGTAAAGACGAGGGTGTGTTTGGTTTGGGTTTGGCACGAGTAACGTGCGTTTGGTCTAATGACAGCAGATAGGGGTGTTTGTTTTTGGGTCATTAACAAGATGAGGGTGCGTTTGGTGTTTATAACACTGTGTAGGGTGCGTTTGGTTGGGTGGCAGCCACCAAGGGGTGCGTTGGTTGGGGCTGTCACCGCACAAGGGGTGCGTTTGGCTTTCATACCCGCAGCAAGGGCTGCGTTTGGCTTGTACTTCCATCAAAGAGGGTGCGTTTGTTTAATGAAACCACGCACAAGGGTGCGTTTGGCTTAACAGCCCACCCACAAGGGGTGCGTTTGGCTGTGTAAATATGACCAATGGGGTGTTTGGGTAAGCAGAACTGTAAGGGGGTGGTTGGTTAAGCATGTAAGGGGTGTTTGGGACAGCGGGCACAACAAGGGGTATGTTTGGTTTGGATAGGAACACACAAGGAGTGTGTTTGGGTTAGCGAAACAATAAAAAGGGTACGTTTGGTTCATGTAAAACGGTGAATAAATACAACTTAAGGTTTAATAAACATGAAACCGGATATATATATATTGGTGGTTTAAAATGGTTAAATAAATGTAATAATTATTATTATGTTCGGTTGATATAAATATATATGTTTATATATTTAAAACACGTGGGGGTTTGCAATATTGATTTCATTGATTAAGTGGGAAAAACGTTAGACTTTATAAATATGGAAAACGATTTATAAATGGAAATGTCATGGCGAAATTTATAGAAGTTTTATACTTAGTAATGTTTTACTAGAGTTTCTATTATTTCAGAAACCGATAAAAAGGGACTAAATTATATAATAAATTGTATTATACAGTAACCGGATAAACGAACGAAAACTATACTTTTACAATGAGACGAACTATTTTAGACACGACCCGTCGAAGAAACGAAAGATAATTTATAAAATATTATTTTATATTTTATAATGGTTATAAACTTTACAAACATGGTTTGTTGATTCATAACATTAAGACATGGGTATACTTTTATTCAAAGTCTTTTTAGTAGGGTCAAACTAACTGGTTTAAATAATTACCCACACTTATGATATAATACCTGCAAGGTATTATATACTTTTCATTAATATCTAGATTGACTGTCTTTGTTATATAATTCACGGTTGGAATTATATAAGGGTTATTTTTCATATGTAATATATAAAGAATATATATTACACACTTTGCATATACTTTAAATTTATTTATTTAACCAACCACCAAACCATTACAACATTAAATCTGAATCTTTATTCAACGTGACGTGTTGAGGTGACTATCCATCAGGAAACCCAAATTCATTATCCTAGGCTAGTGGGACTTAGCCGTTAAGAGTAGCTGCGACTTCTTGATCGAGCCGCTTCGTCTTCCGTTCGTATTGTGCATATTAGATGCCTATCTGTCAATCGTTCTTCATCATCGAGGTGAGTTTCATAGCCTCGCTTTTCAATCTTTTGAATGTTTTATAAACCGCGAGGGGGATACATGCTTGTCTACAAATCCTTATACTTGGTTATCTTATAACAACGTGATTGTTTTAAAGGATATTGTGAGTTTATAACTCCCCTGTTTTTACTCGTTTTACATACATTTGGGGTGAGAACATGCTTGTTTGCAAATGCATTTACATGATTGATTACAAATTGGTTTACATACTTATTTGCATAGCTCGCTATGGGACATATTATTTGACTTTATTTTTGGTCACAAATATATGCACTTTACTTTTGAAAGGATTACGGATTAGCTTAAGCGGATTGAACTGATGACAAAACGGTACTGCCCGGGTGTTCTTGGAGGGGACACCGGTAACGGGAGTACATATAAAACGGTATTGCCCGGGTGTTCTTGGAGGGGACACCGGTAACGGGAGTACATATTTTACTTTACTGCCCGGGTGTTCTTGGAGGGGACACCGGTAACGGGAGTACATATTTTAAATCACTGCCCAAATTGGGTACATACAAGTCTACGTCACAACGTCATGAACTGTAAATCACTTGGAGGGTGATTCGCGAATTAGTACACATGAGAATCAATGATAAAATTCCGGAAGAGATATTCCCGGGTCGTAAGTCCCAACGAGGCTG
>BQNB010164271.1:0-14351 GCA_026074375.1 Tanacetum coccineum
CCCATGGGCCTTGGGCCGGACTAGATTACTAATCTAATCCTTATACTAACTACGAGCTAAGACTTGTTACAACTTTGGAAGTGACCGACACTTCTCGTGTTTCCAACAATAAGGTTGAAAATCACCATTGGTAATAACATGCCAAAGATATAGATCTTTTGATTTAACATATGTCTCGAATCTATTTTTCCAATAAATAAAACTATCACTTTCAAAAAGTGGTGGTCTTTGCATAGATTGCCCTTCTAGATATTTGTCGGAATATATAGATTGACCAAGCTTTATAATACAGTATATTTTAAAAATCTTGAGTGACGTTGCACTAGTGGAGAAAGGATTATTTGGATCAGTTAAAAAGATTTTTAGGAACGCTTTTTGAACCGCCTTAATAAATGGCGTTCCAAAAGATTATCTTTTTTTTAGATCGGTTTTTTAACTGTTCCTAAAAAAGGATTTAAAGTCACGGTTCTTTTTACCCGTTCTTAAAAATGGTTTTCTGTTTTATGTGAATTTGGCTTTTAAAGCGCTCCTTAAAATGGGTGAATGGGTGGCTTTTGAAGCGTTCCTTATAATGGGTTTATTTCGAAAATGCCTTTCTGGAGCAGATTGTTATTTGACAATTTACCAACATAATTACATTATTAAAAAATCACAAAACATAAAAGAAGAGTAAATTGCATAAATCGTCCCTAAAGTTTGGCCAAATTGCATGTTTTGTCTCAAACGTTACGAAAGTGCAAGGATCGTCCCTGTGAGGAAACCTTTGGTGCAACTATAGTCCCTATGGGAAAAAAATTAGGAAAACCTTTGGTGCAAGTATCGTCCCCGCAGGGACGATACTTGCACCAAGTTTTCTCCACAGGGACGATCCTTGCACTTTCGTAACGTTTGGGACGAAACGTGCAATTTGACCAAATTTTAGGGACGATTTATACAATTTACTCCATAAAAGAAGTACTTCAACAATTTCATTTGAAAAGCAACATATTATTAAATAAACAAAAAGGTCTAGCCATACAAAGAGACACAAGCCATCAACAAACAAAAGATCCACATGAACTTGTAAGAAACATCCTATGTAAATGAAAACAAACATTTTACTTGATTGAAGATGAATACCTAACACAAGCAACTAAAACCTTCGAACGAAACACTAAGAGAACAATTAAAATACCATTAGTGAACCTAGTAAAGCAACCCGCCAACATCAATAACTAGAAAACCAACTCAGCAACCGGGTGAAAATCAAATATTTCACACGCACCGATCTTATAGAATTCATCATTTCGCCTAATCGTCATCACAATAATCCACGAAAAACTTTGCTCCCCCATTGAGTACCCATCCGTCCAACTCATCTTGCCTTTTAGCCCTTGTAGAGTCATGAAGCTATAAACATAATAAGATAAAACGTTTATAGTCTCACATAAGCGATTGGATTCAATGCAAATACACAAAGTGTATAAACATTTACCTGATCCGGGAAGGTTTTTTGTTTTATATACAATGTTTCAAAAACAAACTTCATCACGTAGTAGCCACATTACCAGAAAGCTACTTGTTGGTTACACTATCATCAAATAACAATTATACGTTATATATTACATGTATATTAAAAAACAATAAACACACAAATAGTAGATTATTTACCTCAAGCATAGTCCACTTGAACGAGTTGTCAAAAGCCCTAAACAAGAATAGTGTAAGTTTTTTTTAAACAAGAACTAAACATCATAAACAAAGACATCCCAACTTTCATAATCGAGATGGTTAAAAAAGTGGGACCATAGAAAAGAAAACCCACCAGGCCTAACACAAAAAATACATTACACTAAAATGGAAAAACTTACCATGGGAAAATTCTACAGCCCAGCCACTGTAATCCATATCTATATCAGCCAAATATAAAATCCAAAGAATTTACACATGCCCCATCAAAGAGGAGAAGAAATGCAGGAACATGATAAGAACTTAGACCTAACAGGTAACAGATATGAACCACCAACGGCCAGAAACCATAAAAAAAACCAATGGTGTAGACTAATACAAACCTTTTGGTACAACACAACTAACTTACAAAAACTAAAACATACTGCCCACATAAGCATTACCACTAATTTCGATGGCAAATTAAAGGATATAACCAGCGCTGCCATTCGTAGTGTAATGTGTATATTAGAAATTACTAACCTTTCCACAGTGTTGCTCAAATACAAACTGTTTGGGGTCTTTTTCTTATCTCGATTGTATGAATCGAATATGTATCGTGTTCTTGTCTTAAGGCATATCAAAAATAACACCCAGTGAGAACTACACACAGAAAATTTAAACATCTTAGTATAAACAATGCATGTTAATTAAAACTATATTATAACAAGAAAATAGCGTACTCTTGCAAATACGATGCAAGGAATATCTCTCTCTTTATGTTCTTCGACAGTAGCGATGCATATAGTTAAATTTAACTATTTGGACCTGCTACTTAAGATGCAGACATTGCTAAGCATATGAAATTGGCTATAGATACCACAAATATATGGAATATGCATTAACCTCATTATTCGACAAACGATTACTTTTTCGATACCTTTTTTGAATGCAACAATTTTGTTAAACTAAACAACAATAAGTACAAACATACAACACAAATGCTTAATAATCAGAGATTGAACCACTAACACTTGACATTAACCTCATCATTCGACACAAGAAATTAACTAATCAATAATCAATAATTGACAAATATCGGTAATTGCATTTAACAAAATAAAAAGTATAGAATGTTTACCTCACAAAATTGACTGAAAAGCTTCCAACTTTAAACCCCTAAAAGTGTCGAATCTGCCAAAAAGAACGGAGGAATTAAATGAAGATAATTGGAGAACATATTGGTTTTTCTTTTAGGCCACAAGTTGGATCAATGGATCAGTCAAGATCCTATGTTGGGGGGGGGGGGGGGGGAAATTTTTCCTTTGGGGGGGGCTTTTTTCTGGTTCTCATTAAGGTGTTTTTTTCAATTTAAATGAGAGTAGGTATTTCTGTCTATTGTACTGGTCTCTGGTACGGAAAATTAAGAGCGTCGTGGTTTAGGAATTTGATAGAGAAGGATTCCCCTTATGTTTCTGGAGTGCAAGAAACTAAAAATTGAGTCATTGGTCCTTCTTTTATTTTTTCTCGATCGCTTTGGCCTCATTCAGAAGTTTGATGACCATTTCAGTTGTGTGATAGGTACCTCAGCGGGGTAAAAAAATAATTTTACTTTGTGGAGTGGGCGTGTCTTCAGTGCTGACCAAAAGGTCGTTGATAGGAACTTTCTGTATGTCCTCGGCTCTTGGGTTGGTGTCTCAGTGAGGTTTCCGGGTTCATCAATGTTTTATTGCCCCTCAGGCTTATTCCCAGAAGGCAGCTAAATGGGCCTCCATTGAGTCCCTCATCAATTCTATGGAGGCTATTTGGGTTATCTATGGAGATTTTAATGCGGTTAGAAATACGAGAGATTGGGCTCTCATTTTGATGAAGGTGAGGCTAATGCTTTTAATGATTTCATCTCGCGGGCTGGTTTATTTGATTTGCCTCTTGGAGGCAGATGTTTCACAAGGTTTAGCAAGGATGGTAATAAGGTTAGCAAATTGGATAGATTTATGGTTTCTCAAAACTTCTTTGATATATGGAATGATGCTTCTGTCTCTGCTCTTTGTAGGACTCTCTCGGACCACTGTCCCATCATATTAAAAGTTAGCCGACCAAACTTTGGCCCTAAACCTTTCAAGATTTTTGATAAGTGGATTGGAGATGCAGGATTTCTCGTTGTTATTTCTAATGCTTGGGCCTCTAACTTCGGACATGTGACCCCAGATCTTAAGTTAAAGAATAAACTTAAGAGCTTAAGGTTGGCTATAAAATCTTGGACGTCATCTCAAATTATGACTCAGAAGCAAGTTAAGGAGGACCTTTTGCGTTCTCTCATGGAATGGGACATTAAAGTAGAAGTTGGGCAAATCAATTCTATAGATGTCGAAAAAAGAGAAGAATGGATGATTGATTTGGATCACTTAGATCAATTGCACAGGGATGATCTTAAGCAAAAGAGTCGGTTGAAGTGGGCGGTGGAAGGGGACGAAAACACTCATTTCTTTCATTCTATTCTAAAGCATAAGTATGCTAACTTCAACATCAAAGGAATTCATGTTGATGGAATTTGGTGTGAATCTCCAGACTTAATAAAAGAAGCAGTTGTTCGACAATTTTCTTCTAGATTCCAAGAAGATAACAGGTCCCGTCCTACTTTTAATAGTTCTTTGTTTCGAAGGGTGTCTGTTACTGAAGTGAATCTCTTAGAGGCAAATATCACTATGGAGGAGATCAAATCTGCTGTTTGGGACTGTGATGGTTCAAAGGCCCCGGGGCCGGACGGCTTCAACTTCAAGTTCATTAAATCGTACTGGGAGATTGTTAAATTTAATTTTCTTGATTGCGTTAAATATTTTGAAGCGACTGGAAAGCTTGTTAACGGGTGTAATCCTTCGTTCATAGTTTTAACGCGCTAAGCTTGCTCTCTTCTCTCACACCGAACCCTTTGGATTTTCTGATTATCGCCAGATTAGTTTAATAAGTTGTGTTTATAAAGTTATTTCTAAGATTCTTGCGTCAAGATTGGCTAAGGTGATTCCTTCGATTATTGGCCCGAATCAAACGGCTTTCATAGAAGGAAGGCAAATTTTGGACGGATGTTTGGTTGCAAATGAGATTTTACGTATGGCTAATATTGAAGACCTTAATCTCATGATTTTCAAGGTCGATTTTGAGAAGGCCTTTGATAGTGTTAGCTGGAACTTTCTCCAAGACATAATGAGGCAAACGGGGTTCGGTGAAAAATGGAGAAAATGGATCGGTGCTTGCCTCGCTTCGGCCTCTATCTCTGTCATGGTCAATGGGTCGCGATCTAAGGAATTTAAAATGGAAAGAGGTCTTTCTGCAAGGAGATCCTCTTTCTCCTTTTCTTTTCCTTATTGTTGTCGAAGCTCTCTAAATCGCCGTTTTAGAAGCTTGTAGTAAGGGCGTTTATAAAGGTATTACTCTAGCAGACAACGGTGCAAATCTTTCTCTTCTTCAATACGCGGATGATGCCCTTTTTATTGGTGAATAGTCTCGTTTAAATGCTAAAAACCTCATTCTTATCCTTAAATGTTTTGAGAATGCTTCGGGGCTTAAAGTCAATCTCTCTAAGAGTAGACTGTTCGGGATTGGCATTCCAATCAATGAGGTTCATGAGGTTGCATCTTCGTTGGGATGTTGCCCTAGATCTCTCACATCCCCCTACCCAACTCTCCTTTATGTCACCTCCGGCGCCCCTCATATCCGCGCCTTCCACCAGGTCCGACAAACAGATGCACGTCTTATCGTGACTAGCTTTAGGCTAATACCGCTCACCTCTCACACCCTAGCTTGACTACAATCGTTCCCTCTGAGGGAAAAGGCTTTCCGCTGGGAACGCTAAGGCTCTTTCAATTGGTGGGAGCTCCGCTAGTGAAATGAGAGTTCTCGGTAGTCTTTCAGTGAGTGTAGAGTGTGTATGTGCTTATTCAAAGCTCCTAGATAGGTAATCAATATCTTGAATCCATTAGAAAGTGAAGTCGGATTCTTTTAGGGCTTTCAAAGATTCTCTGCGGGGTATTTTCTTGGGGTCAAATGGAATTGTTCCTTTTAAAGTCGAGCTATGGGTGCTTGGGAGTGGTAGCCTTCTCGCCAAGAATATTGGTTTTCTTGGAAAATGGAAATGGCGGTTCCTGACTGAAAAGGATGCCCTTTGGCAAACAATCATTAAGGAGTTCTATGGGGAATGTGGTGGTTTCGGGTCTTTGGCAGGTTCTCGTGGGCCTAATGGCATATGGTGCGATACCATAAAGGCTGTAGAAGATATAGAAAGGATTGATCCCTCGTTCAAACGGACCTTCCACATAAAGGTTTCAAATGGAGCTAATGTGTCATTTTGGAAAGACCCGTGGTGTGAGAATGGGACTCGATTAATGGACTTATTTCCTAGGTTATACGCTCTTGATTCCTTCCAAGACTGTAAGATTGTTGATAAATGGCATCTTGCTGATGGATCTTGGTGTGGTAAATGGGATTGGATACTTCCGCCTCGTGGCAGGGCTATTGGTGATGTTATCGACTTGGTTTCTACAATCAGGAACCTTTCTCTATCCTCGGATTCTACTGATAGATGGTCATGGTCTAAAGACGCTTCTAGTATCTATAAGGTTAGTACTCTTTCAAACACCTTTCAACCCATATCATTGGCTGACTGCAATCTTGGAGTTCATCACAAATGGAACTCGTGGATTCCTCGAAAGGTTAACATATGTGTTTGGAGAGGCTCTTTAAATAGCTCAGCACAGCGCAGCGTCGCTAAACCTTTCTTCGCGGGTTATTCCTTGGTGGACCGCACTCATTATGTCCTTTTTGCAACAATGAGGAGGAAGATTTAGATCATTGTCTTATAAAATGCTCTCGTGTGTTACCCATTTGGAAAAAAGTGTGGAGTTGGTGGCACTTGCCTCCTCCCTCTACTTTTCCCTCATTTGGTATCAAGGATATTGCTTTGGGTACGTTTTCCTCGAATGGTTGCTTGCTGTCAAATAAGGCCATTCATGGGGTATTTCAAAGCACTTTTTGGGCTATATGGAAATGGAGGAACAAAATCATTAACGCTCAACAAGACCATGTTGATAGCATCAGAGAAGAGGATATCTTTCCTTCCGTTCAGAGGGTATCCAGGATTTGGATTTCTGCCCGTGCTTCTTCGAGACCCGCAAACTGGAAACTGTTTGGTACCCGCCCTTCGACCTTTCGCTTTCTCCTCATCGCCATCTTAAAAAAATCGTAAATCTAAGTTCTTCATGTTCCACTCTGGTTTGGTGCTCTTGTGCGCTTTCCATAACAATCAGCACTCCGCCCCATTCTTTAGCTTCTCTTCTTCATCTTTGATTCCCTCTGTTAATTTCCCTATCTTGTTTTGCTTTCCCCTTGTGGAGCCAACCTCTTATCTAATAAAATTTACTCAGGCCACATTTCCTCGCACGACACACAAAAAGACCCTCTACCTAATAATCTATGACATAAATTTTTCAATACAAACCCTACGTCTTATAACCCAATGTGCATACTGGCAAAACACTTACCTGAACCACGTACCCGTTCGCCCTATCTCGCGTCTCGTTAAAAACTTTTTAAGAGTTCACGTATCAAATCGATACATTTGAAAAAGTTCATTGTTATTTTACGACTAAAACCCTACAAAATATAACCAAACATGCATGCGTGACATGTATATATAATCAGGCAGATTGATTAAGTAAAATCTCTAGCATAAGCCCAGCTCTATGGGCAGAACCTACCTAAAACATGGAGGGAAATGATACATCAAAGCGTTACCATTAGTGTAAAAACAAATATTTCAAAGTTTAATATCAAATGCATACTTTTTTAAAATTTTTATTACACAGTGTATACCTTTAACGAATTTCTAAGTCCGCCACTGAGCAAGCTACGAACCAAATTGATAGTTGTCTAAAACTTTAGCTAACTGTGTAACTTAAGCAAGCTAGTTGTTATTGCTATTTCAACTTTAAGGTCATACTTAGAAAGTTTTTTCACAAGGATTGCATGAATTTGCAATTTTGTAACCGTTAAACTAATAATGGGTAAAATTTATAATTATGAACCTAAGCGCTCACGGTACGGGAGGAAATTTTGGCGTTTTGGCACGAAAACTCCTCACGAAAACGCGAAGACCACAACAGAGGTGGTGTTTTCGTATCTCGCGCCGGTATAACCAGCCGAGATGGTCGTGCGAAAACGCGAGACACTGTACCGTGTCTCGCGTTTTCGTGTTTGCCGTTTTATATATATATATAATTATTATATTATATTATATATATATATAATATATGTATATATATATTATATATAAATATAGGGGCTTTCTTGTAGAAACATTCTTTAATGCCGAGTAACTGACAGAACACCAAAAACATACATGCACGCCTTTTAAAAATAAAAAAAATACATGAAAATCATCAATAATCGTAAGAATCCACCTATATTCTTCAGTATCATCATGAACTCTTCCTCTTTTTTCACAAAAACCTTACACACGGCCGTAATATTGTTGTTGCACGCTTTATAAGAACATACATGCACACCTTCAAAGAAAAATTTTGTATTTCCAATTTCTTATCAAATTATTTATAACAACTATGTTTTTTTAAAACATATATGTTGTTTTTAAAACATATGTGAAAAAAATACAATTATTGAAGGCGTGCATGCATGTTTTTGGTGGTTCTGTCAGTTCTCGCACTAAGAATGGTTCTGAAAAGAAAGTCTCACTATATATATATTATGTATTTTGAAATTTGAAATTATAGATGGAAGGTAACGGCTAGAAATGTTTATGGCTAAAAAAACTAGTCGTTTTTTTATGTCTGTAGAATGAAAAAAAATAAGTAAAAGTGGGGTCATATAATAAGAAATTGTTGGTATTAACAGGAAGCTGTTATTGTGTTTTCGCTAGTATTTTAATGTTATGAGAAAAAGTGGTGAGTGTGGCATCATCACTTTTACACTGTCGGCCGTCGACTGTACCAGGAAGCTCTATCCAGGGGCTACAAATTTAAAGTATGTTTTAAAAGAAAAAGAACACTTTTTAAGATCTTTGTCTGCTCACCAAAATATCTTATTTTAAGTTTTAAGTTTGTGGATTACACAAATGCATACTACTATTTATGATTAGATGGTCCATCATTGTTACTAGGTGAGGAGTTTTAAGGGCACATTCTGTTGCAAAGAGTAAGGTCGATATATCAACAAAAAGTAAGTCGATCATGGGTGAGAGGATTTGTCTTCTTTTCTAGGTGTTGGGAAATTTAGTTTTTATTGTTGAGTTCAGTTTATATTTGGTTTTTGGATTGGAGGTACGAAGTGTACTCCTATAGGTCAATGAACGCTCTGATTCTGATTAGTGGTAAAAGGGAATTCAAGTCGCTGATGAAGTTCAGTGAGTTCACTCACTGAATGGTATTCATCAGTCTGATGGCTTTAGCTTTGTACTCCATGAGTAGTAAGCTGAAGGATACCATCAGGGAGTAATTCATTAGAGGATGTATCCTCAGCGGGTTAACTCATCAGTGAGTCTCTTCAGTTTGAACCTTCAGCGGGTATACTCTTCAGTGAGTTAGCTGCTCTGGTTTCAGGGACGTTGATGAATTGACCTCGCTGGAATGAATTCAACTAACTTGTAACAACTTTGACTTATTCAAGTGGCAAATTTGACTGCATTTAATGACCACGTTTAATTGGTCATGTAACCACTAATTTCTATAATCATGGAGTATAATTATGGAAGCGATTATATCTCCTATAATCTCTTATAATTCCATTGACTAGGGTTTGACTATATCTCCTATAAATAGAGGATTACAACAGCATGAGAAACACATACAGAAAACATAAGCACTTAAAAGTAAAGGGTTCTTTCTGATTTGGTGCCTTAAAAACACAAAACAAGCACTTGATTTATCCCAATTGAGGTATCGTGTAAACCTAGCAATAACGGTTGAATAATCTTCTTTGTAAAGTGATTACACGACTTCAAGTGATATCCGGTAACCATCTTTGGTAATTAGCTAGGCTATTGATTATATTCGCCCTGTTCTGGGCCTACCACAACCAACAATCAAAGAATATTATTTTATGATAATCAATGGTTGCTGCGTGCTATGAAGCAATGTCTTCAAACTTTGTAAGCTTGACATTGTTTAAAAAAGGTAGCCTTTAAAAGATAGATAGAAGAAGATGCACTTCTTGCTTTCCAGCATGAGTGTGGTGTATGTGCTCACTACTCCTATTCCTGAAGATGGTGAGGATGCTACCGTGGAACAACTCAGGAAGAGGGCCAAGTGGGATAATGATGACTATGTTTGCAGAGGTTTAATCCTCAATGGTATGTTTGATCCTTTATTTGATATTTACCAAAATGTTGAATCTTCCAAAGAACTATGAGATTCCTTGGAGGCTAAATATATGGCTGAGGTTGCATCAAGTAAGAAGTTTCTTGTTAGTAATTTTACCAATTATAAAAAAACTGATTCAAGACCAGTTATGGAACAATAAATAAACTTTTTTGTATACTTGGTAGATTTACACAACATAAGACGAAACATGCGCTCCTGCCTCGCGCCCACTCTCTGCAAGATCTCTTGTATCATTGATAAACCTCCCTCATTCTTGAAAAGATTTCAGAACTTTGAAAACTACAGAAGGAGGAGTAACTATTGTTGAGTTGGGCAGTATCTGCATATTGAGGAGTCCCTCATCGCGCGCGCGCACAAGATAAATGATTAATACATCTCTCTCGCTCGCACGCGCAAAAAAGGGTCTTGTATATTTTGTGATCTTATGTTTAAATAATAACCAAATTTATAATGTCATAATACGTCAAGTTTACGTAAACAGTATTTAGTCGAAAGTTTACTTGACGACGGCAATCACTTGTCATGAATATGATATTAATAAGCATGTTAATGCCTCAAGAAAAAAATTATCCATTGCATAAACATTTTTAATCAAATGATTTAAGTTTAACACTACCATGATTAATTATAAGCTAGTTATATTAATCATGTAAGACAAATAAGATTAACCATAAATGGAAACAATCTTTTCAAATCTTTCCTTTATTGTGATTTTTTTTTTTTTTTTTTTAAGAAATATTTTGTTCTAGAGAATGTGGTGCATGCTCTCGTCTCTACATCGCGCGCGGCTCTCTGAAGATACGCAACGCACAAATTCACTCTTTGTCACTAGATTTGGGGTTAATCATAAAATGACAAAAGCTGTCTCAGCTCCTCCCACGAATCCACCGTAACAAGGGACATATCTAGCTGATGGTGGATCTGTGAGTAGCTACAATCTAGCTCGTCTGGACAACAATTGAATTTCAAAGTGTTGCATATAAATACGCACTCTACGCGCTCTCGTTTTTTATTTGTGGCGGACAAGTCCTGCACAAATATTTTTACACACATCTTTTATCTTTTGTATATTCTTTGATCATTATACTTGTTACATAATTCATTACAAGTGATCAACTCATTTCACTATTTAGTAAAGAACACTTACGAAGACGTCAAGCTTCAAGTGTTACTAGTTTTAATTGTGTCAACACGATTGTGATAAATGCATTAATCTTGTTATATCTTGTGTTGTGTGTTGTGTATATCATATGTGTAATGATAGGTTTAGTATTTAGGCCACAAAATATTATGTGTGTTAGGATTGGTTCTTTTTTTTGTTTTTTTGCGCTCGCTCGCACGCAAAAGCTAGCAATCGGTATTTTCTCGCACGCTTGTACCCAGAAAAAATGTAAGCGTACGTTGTGTTGTACTTGTTTTCTCCGCTAAGGGAGCTTGTTGACATAGTGAAGATAACTCTCAAGTTGGGTACTTGGGGAGTGGAGTATGGCGAAGATGAGATTCGTAGTAGAAACCACTATAAATCATTGTGTCATCGGTTTGATCTTTCCCCCCCCCCCCCCCCCCCCTGTGCAGCGAGTTACGCTGTTATATACTTATTTATTCTAATGATTTAAAACTCTTATAAACATTCGTTTGAAAACTCGGTTACATGATTGATATCACGCTTTGTTTTACTTATGGATGCAATTACTAAAAGCCTTTCTTTTGAAAATACATGGGTTGATTTTACTATGGACACAAGTATCTTGATCTACTTTTCCTGTTTACGTGTTGCCTAAGTTGCAAATAGACCAATAATGCCCGAACCATCATGAACTGTTAATTATGGTATACCAATTAAATTGGCTCAGTAAGCGCGAATGTTATAAATAGATCTATTAGGACTAATTATCCCTATCTGGGTAAGTAGCGCTTACTAACCACGAGGCTCTCGATAAACGAATATATATCATGTCTGGACACTTTGGGGTGTCTTGGTCGGACACCTGTAGGGCATAATCATTATCTAGCATATTGCGTGCATCACTAAATTAGCTTCGGTGTCATGAGCTTAGCGCAACAGTAAATACTTTTATGTGAAGTTGTATTTGTTATAACGATCGCATACGTTTTATAACTTGTGGTCCACGCTACTTTGGTTGAACGTTTCCAATTACTAAATACTTTTCATAATACTGTGAGTGAAGCAGTATTCACTAAACATTTTTTATCCTCATAAATGTTTTACTTAAATCTATGAATTCACCAACTTTATGTTGACCGTTTTAGCATGTTTTTCTCAGGTGTTTAGCTTTGGACTTCTTGACGTGCTATGTGGAGTCTACGTACAATATGATACCATTTAACAAGACTTTAATTCTCATTCATACTCGTTGTCTTTTGAAAACCAAATTATGCTTCCGCTACATTTTACTTACGCTTCCGTAAATGTTTACTTTCCTTTGAATCTTGTAAAACTTATCTATTTTTAAGCAATGCAACGAGTTATGATTTTCAAAACGTCCATTAGTGGTCATTCTCTTGTGCTTTGTGTGATGTATATTATGATGTCACGCCCTCGGACACATATTCCGTCCAGGCCCTATTTGGGGGTGTGACAGTAAGGAACTTTAAAAAGTTCTTTAGAAGAAAAGGTAAATTTGTTAGGCAACCAAGAGAAGAAAAGAAGTCATTCCGACAAAGGGATGAGAAGAAAGGTAAGAGTGATCGAAAATGTTGTAGATGCGGTGATCCAAATCATCTCATTGGTGATTGTCCAAAACCATCTCGCAACAAAGATCAAAAGCCCTTCATTGGAGGTTCTTGGAGTAAGAGTGAAAATGACACCGAAGACAAAACTAACGATGAAACTTGTCTCATGGCTCAATCGTCAAATGAGGTAACTCTTAACTCTTCATATTATAGTGATAATGCATCTTCTCTAGGTAATGATAGTATGCAAATAGATTACGATAGCTTATGTGAAATTAGCTTAAAATCATTAACAAGAATAAAATTTTGAAAGATAAAAGAGATCTTTTAGAAAAAGAAATTTTAGAATTGAACGAGAAAATTAAGAAACTTGAGAGAAGTAAAGAAATTGAGATTGCGTGTAAGTCATGTGAAGAACTTAAATCGGAAAATTCTAAACTTAAGGAAACTCAAGTTAAATTTGTTAACTTTGATAAAAGCGCTAATTCACTAAGTGAAATGTTAAATAATCAAAAGCCACCTAGCTGTAAAACAGGTCTAGGATTTGATAGTAGTAAAGCATCAACAAGCGGAACTAAAATCATGAGTTTTGTTGAATCGTCCGCTAAAAAGCGATGGACGGATCCACCATAAAGGTGCACGGATCCACCATGCTTGGATCCGTGAGTCGCACTAATGTTGAAATAGGGACAGAACACGTTTTTAGTCCACCCATGTATTCTAGATCGGATTTTTTTATTACTAGGAAGAAACTGATACATAATGGAGTTGATGAGTCAAAAAAACCGTCTTTAAAACCATCACTCAAAAGCGGTATAGGTTATGTGAAAACCAAGTCTAGATTGAAATGAGTTTTGTTGAATCGTCCGCTAAAAAGCGATGGACGGATCCACCATAAAGGTGCACAGATCCACCATGCTTGGATCCGTGAGTCGCACTAATGTTGAAATAGGGACAGAACACGTTTTTAGTCCACCCATGTATTCTAGATCGGATTTTTTTATTACTAGGAAGAAACTAATACATAATGGAGTTGATGAGTCAAAGAAACCGTCTTTAAAACCATCACTCAAAAGCGGTATAGGTTATGTGAAAACCAAGTCTAGATTGAAAACACCTCCGCCTAGGAGAAGTATCTCTTCTCAACCAAGACACAACACACCTCAACCTAGAAGAAACTCTAGAGAACCAATTCATCAAAACTTATATCCTATGAATTGGAACAACCTTCAAAGTCAAGGATTTGTACACATGGGAAATTGTATCCCATTTTAATTTCCTAATTAATTGCAACAAATGCAAGGGATGTACAACACTAACATTTTCGGACCTATGAGATATTGGGGACTAAACGCTTGAATTTGTTGAAATAGGTATGCTTGAGAACATACTTGGAACCGGATGAATGGATCAAAGATAGTGGTTGCTCCAAACATATGACCAGTAACAATAGTTTATTCTCTACCTACAAAGCTTACGACGGAGGTAATGTTGTTTTTGGAAGTAACCTAAAAGGAAAGATCATAGGCAAAGGTACGTAAATAACTTAACATTTAACTTACTTAGTGTCGGTCAAATTTGTGACAATAAGTGTCAAGTCTTATTCACGAAAGAAGGTAGTGA
>BQNB010164272.1:0-12854 GCA_026074375.1 Tanacetum coccineum
ATCAGTACTAACTTGAACTAACAGACTTAACTTTAATACTAACAGTATTAAGTCTGTTTACAATATTTTCCTAACAATAAACAATAGTTTTTGAGAGAACAAGATAGGATCTGAATTTGTCAAATTCAAAAACTACAGTCATAAGTTCTTTTTCGATTACTGTGTATTTTTGTTGAGCAGAATTAAGGGTTTTGCTTGCGAAGTAGATTGGGTAAAAGTTTTTACCATTTTTTTGACATAAGACGGCTCCTACAGCGAAATCACTTGCATCACACATAAGTTCAAACAGAAGATTCCAGTTTAGGCATACGATCACAGGAGCACATGTGAGTCTCTCTTTCAATAATTCAAATGCTTTTTGACATTCATCATTGAATTCAAATGGAGTGTCTTTTTCGAGTAGTTTAGTTAGAGGTCGAGCAATTTTCGAGAAGTCTTTAATGAAACGTCAGTAAAAACCGACATGTCCGAGAAAGCTTCTAATACCTTTAATATTAGTATGGGGTGGAAGTTTTGAGATTACATCAATTTTTGCTTTGTCAACTTCAAGTCCTGCGCTGGACACCTTGTGTCCAAGCACAATTCCTTCTTTGACCATAAAGTGACGTTTTTCCCAGTTTAGAACAAGATGATCGTCTTTACAACGTTGGAGCATTTTATCAAGGTTGTTTAGGCATGTGTCAAAAGATTTTCCAAAGACGAAGAAATCGTCCATGAATACTTCGACGGATTCTTCGATCATATCGTGAAACATTGCCAACATACATCTTTGAAATGTGGCAGGAGCATTACATAAACCGAAAGGCATTCGCCTACAAGCGTATGTGCCGAAAGGACATGTGGATGTTGTTTTTTCTTGGTCATTAGGATTGATAGGAATTTGAAAATACCCAGAAAAACCATCGAGGAAACATAAGTATTTATTTCCTGCTAGTCTTTCTAGCATTTGATCCATAAAAGGTAAGGGAAAGTGATCTTTTGCGGTTGCTTCATCGAGTTTACGATAATCGATGCATACTCGCTAACCCGTAATGGTTCTGGTTGGAACAAGTTCATCATTTTCGTTGGTGACAACTATAATACCACATTTCTTTGGTACACAGTAGATACGACTAACCCAAGGACTATTAGTAATTGGATAAATTATATCGGTATCCAAGAGTTTCATGATTTCTTTTTTGACAACTTCTTGCATGTTCGGGTTTAACCTTCTTTGTTTTTGGACAACTGGTTTCTTATCATCCAGAAGTTGTATCTTGTGTTTGCAGAATGATGGGCAAATACCAGGAATATCTGTTGTTTTCCAAGCGAAGGCTTGCTTGTGTTTTTTAAGGACATATATGAGTCTGTTCTTCTTTTCTTTGGATAGCTGAGATGATATGATAACAGGAAGAAAAGAGGGTTCTTCTAGAAATACATATTCCAGATTATCAGGAAGGGGTTTAAGTTCGAGATCCGTAGGAGGTTCTTCGATAGATGTTTTGATTTTATAATCAGTATTGATGGTGATTTTTTTGAATGGTGGATCTTCGGTGTCAGATTCAGAATCAGAGTTTTCATCAGCAGTCATTGCCATGAATTCATCAAATTCAGCAAAGATTTCTTCTTCGAGAAGGGTTCCTTTGATAGAATGAAGAATTTTACTACCTTCATCTAGAAGAGCGTCGAAATCTTCTTCTAAGATTTCATCGATGACATCGATACTAAAACAGGTATCATCATTTGAATAGGAATGTTTCATTACAGAATCGATATTGAAAATCATTCGTTCAGTTCTAACTCCAAGGTTGCGTTGTTTCTGTTTAACTCAAATTATTGCATCAGCAGTGTGAAGAAAGGGTCGTCCCAAAATGAGGAGAACTTTACTTTCTTCTTCCATTTTGAGAATAACGAAATCAGCAGGAAAGGTGAATTTACCAACTTCAACGAGCATATTTTCAGCTATTTCAACAGGGTATTGGAATGATCTATCGTCTAATCTTACGCTCATTTTGGTAGGTTTAAGACTTTCGAGATATAATTTGGCATATAGCGAATATGGCATAAGGTTAATGCTAGCCCCAAGGTCGGCTAAGGCATTATAAGAGAAAGTTTTGTTAAAATTACATAGAATAAGAAAACTTCTGGGGTCTCTAAGTTTAGGTAGAACTTTGTTTTGGATCATTGCTGAACTTTCGTCGCTTAAGAAAGCGACAGAGATTTGTTCGATCTTATGTTTGTTACTTATGAGTTCCTTGAGAAATTTTCCATAATTTGGCATTCCGGCTAAGACATCGATAAGAGGTACATTGATTCGGACTGCACGGATTACGTCGAGAAATTTTCCGTATTGAGCTTCCATTTTCTCTTTCCTTAGACGTTAAGGATATGGAATTTTCGTTTTATATGGTTTGGGTAATGGAGTTTCCTTGACTGGTTTTGGATTTTGAGTTTTTGGTTGTAGTGTGGGTTCTTCGTCTTCATCATCGCTATCGAAGTTGATAGGAGTTTCAGAATTGGTTTGTTGATCATTGGGGTTAACTGGTGAGTTGTAGGATTTACCACTTCTTGTGAATACGGCATTCACATGCTCATTGCGAGATTGTGGTGGTTGGTAGGCTTTGGAATTGTGTCCTTTTGGGTTTGGTTGAGTGTTACTAGGAAGAGATCCAGATGGTCGACCATATTGCTTGTCAGCAAGTTTGTCGAACTTGGTTTCAAGATTTTGAATTGAAGCTTGATGATTTTTGGCAACATTTCGAGTTGAGTTTTGAGATCCATAAATGTTTCTTTGACGAAAGCGTTGGTTGATTACTGAGATTTCATGAAATCGTTGAATTGTTTCTGAAGATCGTATGGTTTATCATCAGTATTGGATCGATAGTTGTATCGATTGTAACTACTTCGTTCGTTTGAACGCCAATTATCGCGATTTGAGTCTCAGTCGCGGTAATCATTGTAAAAACGAGTCTTACGAAAAGTTTGCATGAATTTAGCTTTCTCTTCACGGGACATAGGTATATCATCTCCGTCAAGATTGGGTTTAGTTTTTTAGAATGGGTTTGGAGTTCTTTATACTGAGCATCCATTTTCAGGGTCATGGCATCCATTCGGGCCATAATTTTGTTAGTATCGTAATTACTGCTACCTTCATCGGCGAAAGCAACGGTTTTCTTAAAAGATGATTTGGTTTTCTGGTTTTTAGCCCAATCGAGCTTGAGTAAGACCTTGTCTTCCAAAAGCTGATAAGCTTGATTTGGTGTTTTATAGAGGAAAATACCACCAGCTGCGACATTCAGAATTTCTTGGGTTATTTCGCTGAGACCATGATAGAAGATTTTAATGATATTTCCTTTGGACAAATTGTGACCATGACAGTTTCGGAGCATTTCCTTCATACGAAGCCAAACATCGGTTAGAGATTCGTTTTCGTGTTGAGAGAAAGCTCGGATTTCTCCGAGGAGTCGGTCAAAAAGAGCTGGGGGAAAGAATCAGCTAATGAAAGCGGTTCGGAGTTCATCCCATGTTTTGATAGTTCCTTCATTGAGTTCATCCAACCATGTTTTTGCTTCCCCAGTAAGGGATAGGGGAAACATCATTAGGCGGACGGCTTCATTTTCGGTATCTCTGTATTTAAACATATCGCAGATTCTGAGGAATTCGTGAATGTGTTTATGAGGATCGGTTTTGGTTCTACCATCGAATTGATTTCCTTTGACGAGGGTCAAGTGGTTACCTTTGATAGCAAATTCGTTAGCAGTTTCAGGAATAGTGATTGCGGAACCGGGAGTCGGAGCGACAACACGGTCAGCAGCCCACATGGGTTCATCATCCATTGGGAAAAGATTTTCAAGAGTATCAAGAAAGTGACGGAAGTGGTTGATGTTGAGAATTGGCGGATAGACAATTCTCGGGTTTTTAGGTGGATTGTTTCTTTGATCGAATGGAACTCTTCTGTTTCGTCGACGACGTCTTCGATTCAGAATACGTTCAGGTTCAGGTAACGGTTCAACAAGTTCAGAATTGGAAGCACGTGTATGCATCCAAAGGAGAAATTGTTTGGGTCAGTTTGCCAGAAAACTGTACGGCGATTTTTGAAAATAAGGGGGAGTTAAAGTAATTTTCTAGAGTTTGACTACATAACAGCTAACAAATCCCCGACAACAGTGCCAAAAACTTTGATGTGTTTCAAAAGCTTTAAATTTATAAGACTGAAAATACTGATTAATTATGGGAAACACACGGGTAAAAGTATAACCCACGTATGTAGTATAATCTTTTTAGGTAAGACCAGGTCGTTCCACAGGGATTAGAGTAGTGTTCAAATAATCAGCAAGAGAATAGACTTTAACTTTTTTGAAAGTAACTTTAGTTTTACCAATGATAATAAAGATGACTACTCGGATAGATAAAAATAATTTACAAGTGTTTGAAATGATTTGACCATGAGAGTGGGGCATTAATTTATAAAGGAGATTTCTCATCAGAAAACGTTTTCACAAATCAACTTGTTTTAACTTAAGACTTATATTTAGTTAACTAGACCAAATGTGTCACTCAAATAATCCAGTTACTATTATATCAAAGCTTATTTTGTTTATCAATTTACGAAAGTAGATTTCTCAACACAGACGTTAAAGACCATAGACAAATCTTTAAAACCACATAGATCATAACGGGTCTTTCGACCTATACTAATATGATTATATAATCTAGGTTAATAAACAAAAGTAGATAAGATAAGATATGACAGGGTTGCAACATAAGCTTAAGATTAAGATGATCAAGATTATACCAAACGCTTATTCATTATCGTAACTTCACCGAGTAGTCATGAGAGATTTAGCCTCTCGTGGCTAAGGAGTTCATAAGAAAATCACAGTTTACATTAACTTCCATAATTTCAACAACTAAGTAAGAAAACTTCTTCGTTCTTGATCGTTAGATCTTTTTCTTTGAGGGAGGAGGTGTTTCTAGGTGTTTTGGTTGGTAGTAGGGAAGTGTGTGTGTGTGTGGAGTAGTGAGAGTGATTGTGTGTGGGATGATTTGGAATGCAAAAATCGTCCTCTATATATAGGAAAAAATTTGGAAAAAGTGCGCCGGTTTTAGAATTAAGTGCGGCGCACTTGAGGAGTTAATGCGATGGTCATTTAATGTTTTGACTGGAAGTGCGGCGCACCTACAAATAACTGCGGCGGTTTTGGTGAGTTAATGCAGGTGCATTTATTAGACTTTAATTCTTCTGACTTCGGGAAAAGTGCGGCGAACAAAGATATACGTGCGCCAGTTTTAGAGGCTTCATAGGAAAGTGAGGCGAACTTCTTGAACTTTTAAATAGAAAATTTTCTTTTCTTGTATTCGCCATCCAAAGTGTGTAGATCTTTGAGCTTGAGTCTTTAGAGTCTTCAAGTGAACCTATAAGCAATTTAAGCTTGATTAAGTACCAAAAGTTCACGAGAAATGATAAAATAAACATAAATAACGCCATAGAAACATGTATAATTTAGGTGTTATCAGTCAGCCCTTTAACCTTGTATCTATAAAATATAAGCCTAAACCATTTAACCCATTTGTATAAATCCATTTAGGGTCTAAACCATTAACCTGGCCTAAATTAATAAACCAAAAGCCCAAACCAAATAGGCCCAATCCCACCCCCGTTCAATCCCACTTTATAAAACAATTTACTGTTACCCATCCCCTTTCCCTCCCACCACTTTTACACAGAGCAAACAACGCACGCACGGTAAATTTCACAAAGTACACGCCTCTCAAGTACTTCTAGAAGGATTAAGCTGACACCTCTGACATCCATTTAGCTACGCTGTCAATCCTGAGTGATATGATTGATGGATTAGACGTGTACGCAATCCAAGGATTAAAAAGGGATGGATTGAATGCGGTTATGATTGGAGGGCTGTGATTAGAGTTTGGGATGCTCCTCCTTGGCCTAGAAGGTTCTTTTTCCCTCTATAAATAGAGGCCTTGATCACACAGAAAGGGTGTGTAGGTTTTAGCTTTAGCTTTAGTAATTTAGTAACATTTTAGTAGCGTGTAGCTTAATTTTCATGTAATTTCTCTTTCAAAAGCATTGTACTCATTTGATTATTAATAAAGTTCTGTTTAATTTCAATTCATGTTTAATTCAAGTTTTTCCTTATGCACTTATGGTTTAAGTATTTTCAAATTCAAGCTAATAAGCTCTTATAAGCTCTTAATTACTTCTAAAGCTAGCTTTTATTCAGTTAAGCCTTTAAAAGCTTAATTGAATTAGTTAATCACTTCAAATCTCCCTTAAAATACCTCAGCTTTTATTTTGGATGATAAGCCAATAATAGAAGGGCTTATGGACCTCACCAGCTTGTTTCTAACAAGCTGGAGCTTGAAGATAAGCTCTTAAGAGCATAATTAGATCCATATTTGGCTGGGATCAAGGTACTAGTTTTAATTTTTCATTTTCATTTAATTTTAGCTTAATTACTGTTTGCTTATTAGTTTGCTTATTTGTGCTTACTTCCTGTTAGTTTATGCTTATTTGTCCTTTATTTACTTAGTGCTATATCTATTTTTACAAGTCTCAGCTTAATTCAAACTTTTGTAGTATAAAAATGAAAAACCAGATTTTAAAGGGATGTTTAGCACAAGCATCACTAACACATGTTAGTGCTGCCTAAGCCTCTTTTGTCCCTTAAGTCATTTTTAACAAGCTTTAATTTAGTCTAAAAGTCATCTTTCATAAGTTTCTAAAGATCAAATATCAATTTTAAGGTTTAATCTATTCATGGCTTGAATATGTGGGTTTCTTGCTTGATAAATCAGCTTATTTGATTAGTTCTTAATTAGGTGCTATTTGGTGTCATTTTCATGTCAGTTTTTGGTCTATTATGCAGTAGAATTTAGTTGGTTAAAGTGTGCAATTGTCCTTTGTTTTAAGTCAAATTCTGTCTAAGTTTCTTAAGTCTCATTTTCAAAAGATAAAAGTCCAATTTTCAATAGCATCTTTAGGATAGATTAAGCTTGTTTTAGAATCTGAATTAGATAATATAAGCTCAATAGGTATCAAGCTTGATTTGTTTTCATTTTTTTGAGTTTTCACATTAACTTATTCTAGTTTAAATATAGGGCTGCAATTTGTCTAATTCACAGGTTTAAGTAATGTATAAAGTAGGACCACAAGATTTCAAAGTGTAAGACATGTAACACATACAATATCTCAAAATGTAATTACGCCTGCGCTAAGCTCATGACACTGAAGCTACAACATGTGTGTATATGCAAATTAATGCCAATAATGTGCCCGTGTAGATGTTCAACCCGCAACATCCAAAGTCCGACATGGTATACATTCGTTAGTTCGGTTCGCCGAAACTAATAAGCGCTACTCATACAGACGGGGATGTCAATCCCAAATATATCTATTTATAACATTCGCGCTTACACTAAGTAATTAACAGTTCATGATAATGGGCATAGTGGGTTATCGCTACTTATGCCAATACTCGTAATTTGCTTAAAAGTGTACTTACGTCCCAATTAAAACAACATGCATTTTCACACCCCGAGATTTTGTCAATCATTGTAATTGGTATAAAAAAAACGAGGCTATGAACACCTCTAGTTAAATTGATTGATTATATAAATCAAGTAAGTGAAACGTCACGTGAAGCCGAATGCAACCTAATTAATTATATGCTCGTATTAGTATAATGTATTTAATATAAATACCAAACAATATAAATTATAAAGTTACATCACCGACCTAAAAATTTTTTTGTATTAAATTTATAAAACGTAAACCTATTTAAATTGTACTTGTTAAATAAATGTTAAAGTTATTTGTATCCGTAAAGAATAATATTATTGATGCCCAACACTTTGAATTAGATGTAGTAATAATACTTGATTTAATATTTTTATTGTTTATATGATGATATTATATAAATAGTTTAATTGTTTTATAAAACAAAATTTATAAAGTTAAAAATGTATATAAATATTATATAAGTACTACTACATTATTTCTTAATGATTTTATAGCCCAAACAGACCCGAAAACACTCGTAAACCACTTTTTATATTTCTAACAGCTTTGTTATATTTTTTATAAAAATCAAAAATTGTTTATAAAAAATTAATTCGGTTTTGTAAATATTTCTATTTATCTAAATCTTTAAAAACTCATAACTTACTCATTTTAACTTACTCCGTGTTCGCACACAGTTCTTTATATGTTATGAGAACGTGGAGAGATTTACCTATCAAAAATAAAACCGTTCACCAGGATTTTTATTAAAATCTGGATGGAACACTAAATTCAAACTATTTTTATAAAACTATTTTTGTACATTTAATTTTACAAAAATCGTATCTCCTTCGTTATAACTCGTTTTTCAAGTTCTCTATATCCACTGTTTATTGAGATGACTAATCACATAAAAATATTAATATATATTTTATCAGATACGAAACAGTAACAGTTTTATAAATAATTTTATAAAAACACGATTTATAGGATTTAATTATCGTAAACATGGTAAATATTCAATAACTTCTTCGTTATAGCTATCATTTTTCGAGTTCTTATATCACGAAATTCTCATAAAATTTACTATTGAAATCCGTAGAGTATATAATTTATAAAAATTCGTATTTACACAGATTAAACAAACTGTTTGGAATATAGTTTTATAAAGTTTGTTTTATAAATTTTTAACATAATTAAATTATTATAAGTCTTCTAATTTAGTTAATAATACATCTTTCACATACATTAAGTCCTCGAATTTATGTTCATCATTCTTGTCTAAAGAAAATGTCTAAATAACATGTCCTCATAATTATTTATGTATAAACTTTATAAATAACTTTGAACCATTAACTTATCAAATGACTTTATGAATTAATCAACACTTAAATAACATCAAATAACACATGTTCTTGCATCCAACATATTTTAAACATCATTTCATCATGTGTAATGTATTTATTGATTATAAATATGCGTGTTTATTTTTATAACTTATAAAATAAATTTAAGTGGCTGATTAACAATATAAGCCATATGTATAAAAAATAAATGACAGTAATCCCAAAATATAAGATTATAAACGACCTTATCTGAGAAAAATGAGATGGGAAACCCTAATCAAGAAAACCCTAGTTTTCTTCAACCCGAAACCTTTTTATACACCCTAGATTATCAAAACCCCTAAGCTTCCAAATTATCTTGATAACACCTTAGTATATTAACCCTAAATTATACTTGCTGATTATCAACTTTGCTAGATATCAAAAGCAATTGAAATCCTAACAAATAAAATTTAAGTTCGTGGGATGATATAGAAAACAAGAAAGGATTTGATTAATTTTGCTAGTGAATGTGTATGTTAAAAATTCACCTAGGACCTTCCTTTAATAGCAAAGATATTTGGCTAAACCATTTGCAAAACAAGAAAACAAAAGATAGTTTAGTGGTAATGGTATAAAGTTATAAGGTGCTCTCCTCCTCCCTAGGAGGAGGGAACGGCTAACAAGGGGGAGAGGACACAATATTTGACAATTTATGGAGAAGTGGGTTTAAGGTTGTAAGGTGGGTTATGTAGCTACAATTATGTGATACTAAGTGGAGTATTACAGTTTTATTTGTGTGTTTATATCTTGTAAACCAGACATGGGAGTAATGAAGGTTAGGAAATGAATTAAATTTTTTGGGTATTGGTTATAAAACTGGGTATTTGTTTGAGTATAGATGGGTATTGGTGTTTGTTTATGCTTAAATGTATTTTATTGTGAAACATAGACGTTTTACGTAACCAATAAAAATAAAATATGAAAAGTTATAAATTATCCTCAATAATAATATATATAACACTTTCTTGATGTAAACTTTTACTTGTTTGATGTTTACGTTGAATGATGATTTTTAGTTTACGCGATTTAACTAAACGTTGAAAATTAAAAGCAAACGCGTAAAACCCTAAAAATAAATAATGGCAAGAATTGTGTCATAAAATGGCCTAAAATAACGGATTGCTACGACTAGTATTAGAAGATCACTCGGCTATCGAACATCGGAGTAAGCACCCGACGATCATGAAAATCAATTAACAGAAAAAAAGTGCTCAAATACACATCAGTGCAATTATTTATCCACGAACAAATTGACGCACATAAATTTAATTTTATAACATATGGGAGTACTGATACGTTATTTTGATGTAGAGATATAAAAATGAGTTGAAAAATACTATGTCCCGTAATTGTGACGGGTATAGAATCAACCGTCACCCAACCGCGACAAACGGATAAATACACGAATAAAAACTTCACTAAGACCTAAGTAACCGAATCATTAAGGTGAGCATCTCGCACACTGTGTCCATGATTCCAGGCACAAAGTTGCGGGATCCTGAGAGTCACGACGCTAAAGGAAGGCATGTGGCCAATGTGGTTCCTGCCCAAAGTAAGAACAGTGGGTCCTAGTTGGCCTGGAGTAAACAGGCTGGTTGGCCAATCGAACACGACTCACCTAATATTGGGCTGGGTCGGACTAACTACCTGAGAAGTGGGTTGAACCGCAGGATAGGTTAGTTGGGTCGGCTGGTAATTAAAACCCGATAGTGGGCTAACATGGTGACTGGGCTCATAAGTAACGACATGAGCATTAGGCTGATACATTGGGCCAGATCCATTTAAGCCAACCAAATGAAAACCTGGTAGTGGGGTAACAGTAGTACTAAACGCAACTGGATTAATATTAGTGGCGTAAGTATTGGGAACAGTAGACACAGTAGAGATAGAGGTGTAAAAAAACCGGTTCATGAACCGAACCAGAAAAAAACCAAAACCGGTTTTAAAAAATGGTTTTTTAAAACCGGTTTTAAAAAACGGTTTTTTAAACTGATTTTTTTCAAACCAAACCGGCGGTTTGTAACCGGTTTAACGAAAATCGACCGGACCGGTTTGTACACCGGTTAAAACCGGTTTGTAAACTGGTTAAAACCGGTTTTAACCGAACCGGTTACATAAAAACTGGTTAAACTTGTTGACTAACCGAACCGGTTAAGCATTTTCAATATAAAAACACCAATTTTTAACCGAACCGGTTTTAGTCAAAACCAGTTCGGTTTTTTAAAATACCTGAAATGTTCACCTCTAAGTAGAGATATTAACATTATTTGGAGCCAAATTTGTTGTTCCCGCAACCCCTAACTGTCCCAACAACTTCACCAATAAATCATGAGTATCATTCCCATTAGATTGAGAACCGCAACCGGTAGTACCAGATTTAACATTAACCGAAGCATCATGAACAAATTTGCAACCACTACCAAACCGACACGAGCCTTTAGCAAAATTAATACATGGCCTCCAAGACTGAACTTGAGCAGTAGAAGGGGGACGATTAAGACCTGATTCCGCCAAAAGTTTCATAGGAAAAGACGATGAAGATTCAATGGGTAGGGCTTGTGACTTAGACTTCAATTGCGTCACCTCGATGGTAAGTGTCACACCCCCAAACGGGGCCTAGTCGGAAACACGTGTCCGGGGGCGTGACGTTAAAATATACATCAACAAAGATACAAAGAACGACCTCTAAGGGTACGTTTAAAAACCCAACATCGTTGCATTAATTAAAATAGTTAAAGTTTTACATAGGCCCAAAAATAATATGCGAAAGCGAACAAAAGGTTTTAAAGTTTGACAATGATGTTAACATAGATAATAATAATTCTCAAAAATCAGTCCAATGCAAGGCTACACCATAAAGCAAGCAAAGACATCCACAGCTAAGCACCTGAGAAAAACATGCTAAAACGTCAACATAAAGTTGGTGAATTCATAGGTTTGAATCTGATATTAAAAGTGGACCACAAGTTCACAGTACACACGTGACAATTATAGGAGATACAACTTCACATAAAAGAAATTTACTGTTGCGCTAAGCTCATGACACCGAAGCTCAATTTAAAAGGAAGCATATTATATGCCAAATAAGAATTACTTGCCCTAAAGGTATCTGACCAAGATCACCCACTGAAAATCCGACATGGTATATATCCGTTTATCGGGAGCCTCGTGGGTAGTGAGCGCTACTCACCCGGATAGGGATAATTAGTCCTAATAGATCTATTTACAACATTCGCGCTTACTCAACCAGTCCGTCGATTAAGCAATTGACGGTTCATGATAGTTCGGGCATTAATGGTCTATTCGCTACTTAGGCAACACGTAATCAGGAAAAGGAAACGTAAAGTAACTGTGTTCATAGTTTAAAAACAAGCATTGTTTCTCACCCCAAAATAGTAAAGTAAAAGTAGTAAAACGTGGGGCTATGAACTCACCTTAGCAAGATGAGCAAATGATAAATCACGCAAGAAAAGATGATATAGAAATCTAGCCGCGACCTAGAATAATAACGCGTCTTAAAAACACGGAAAGTATGCCAAGAATTGCACAATATGTTCATCACCAAAAGACATCCATGTGTGTTTGCTTTAGTTTGATTATCAAATCATGATGAAATAAAATCATATAGTTTTTCGTTAAGTTTCGGTGTTTAACCAAAAATTACTATTTTTAGTAAGTTTCTATTTTAGGAAAGTTTTTAGTTTCAAGACGTTAATACCGTCCCCTATATCTATTATGTTCCCATATTTTCAAAATGCACTAACTAGCCTTAATCGCTTAATTTCTATGTCCGTTTCACTAAATTTTTACCAAACTTACTATTTTTAGTAACTTTAACAGTTTTTCGATAACGACGTCTTTAAATGATATTAATCAATATATAGGTGCTACTACATGATTCAATACTGTTATAAAAATTAAAAACAAGTAGCAATAACACGAGATCTATACCCAAAATCACTAGA
>BQNB010164273.1:0-7500 GCA_026074375.1 Tanacetum coccineum
AACATATGAATCATCGATTGTTAGATCGGAGTGGTGTAATAATGTAAGTATTAGATACTCAATAGAAGTATGAAACAAATATATTCATGGTACATACACATAAAATAAATTTTTGTGCATCCTACAAAAGGAATAAAATCGTATTGGTATGTACTTTTTAATCCCGTGAATAGTTTTGTGACTCGATCATAGTAGTCTTTGCAAAATGACATCAAGGTAGTCTGCATCATGTAATTATTCTAGTATGTGTCTCGATTAACCTCTTTGACCTATAATTCAAAAATTATAAAAAGTGTGGTTCTTTCTATTATTAACTTTTTAGGTTGTTTTGGGACATATTACCTAAAATGATACTTATAAAGTAACTTTTTGGAATCACATATTTTGAAATAAAGGAGTTATTAGGATTAGGGGGTGTGCATTGGCTCAAAACCGAACTGAACCGAACCGAACCGAAAATCGAGTTTAAGGAAAAACATAAACCGAAACCGAAACCGAACCGAAGTTTACCGAGAAAGACCAAAACCGAACTGAACCGACAAAAACCAAACCGAATAGATAGTTTAGGCATATTTTTCTTAGTTTTAACCGGAACCAAACCGAAACCGAACCAAACCGACAAAACCGAAACCGAAATTTACAAATATACAAAACCGAAAACTGAACCGAAAATAGTCGGTTCGGTTTCGGTCGGTTCGGCTCGGCTCGGTTTGTCGGTTCGGTTCGGTTTTCGGTTAGCTTTGCTCAGCCCTAATTAGGATTGTTCATCAAACTTGCTTATGAAGGGCCCCATGAAAGCAGTTTCAACTTGCTTATGAATGGCCTCTTGAAAGCAGTTTCAATAATGAGTCTTTACGCTATGTTCTCGAGTTATTAAAGGAGTGAAAAGAAAGAAAAAGAAAGGAAATGAAAAGATAGTGAAAGAAAATTTACTATGCACCTTGTGTTCTCGAGTTTGAAATTAATAGGAAAGAAAGAAAGAAAAGAAACATAAAAATGTACTTTTATGCCCTATAAACAATATCTTGCTCTTATTAATTTTTTTTTATAAGCCCATATTTCCGACCAGTTCACCCAACTCCCCACTTTAATTTTCCCCCCCCCCCCCCCCCTCCCATTTCAATCCCCTACCCGCACTGCCCCCCTCCCCTTTAACTCCCCCCCCCATCACTCACACCCCCCCCACCCCCCCCCCCACAACCCCTCAACAATACGCTGAATAAAATTCGCATAAAATATATGTTCCTGAGTCCAGGTGTGAATATAATTGCCCCTTTGTGCATAACCCTAAGAAAGACCCAAGGAAAATCAATAGCCTTATAATCGCTGGAAACAAAATGAATGAGTCATTTTGCACTAGCAGGGACTTTTATTGTTTTCTTATTTTGAATAAATGAAGATTAACAGGAGTGTGTTGAAGACTATCTGTGGTGCGAAGATGTAGGGTATAATGTGTCAATTTAAACACTTTTCTTCCCAAATCCGCCCCAAATATGGGGGAAAGATTTAGAACAAAAACCCTTCATAATTTCCTACATTTTTCACCTTCCTTTTACGTATTAAAATAAACTCAATGAACACAAATATATTTTTGTTCCCCTTTACTTTATTTTCTTTTCCTTCTCTAATTTGAATTCTCTCGAGACACATTGTGTTTAAAGGGATCCGCTTTATTGTTACAGTATGACAAAACAAACCACTTTAATACGATAGCCAGTTACCGACTAGTTGCAGTTTTTACGCATTCCACAACACGGAGTGCTATATTGGTTACCCCTGGCCCAACCGAAATAGTACCAAAAAGGTACAAAATATTTTTTTTACCTCTCTTTTACAGTAAAACGCAGTTTTATATCAGGTTATGTTCCGGTTTTTTGACAGTTTAATACTTTTGACTCGTTTTACTTTATAAATTTTTATTCCGCCGCTTTCAGTTTCACAGTTTATAATATTAAGCAAAATTATAAAAATTTAAAAAAAAAAAAAAAGATGAAAAAAACCCGGAAAAACAAGGGGGGTACAAATGGTTATTCGGGAGGTTTGTATAACACAAGCCTTCCCAAACATGCAGATACAGTTTCACTAAGCAATCTCAAAATAGTTCATTCATAAGTAGTTCGAATGTGCAATCTCAAAAAACCTCTTAGCATTAGTAAGGTAAGATACATTGTTTAAAGAACGGGTGTCATATGTGATTTTTCTTGCTATATAGACATGATCGAATTTCCCCTTAGCCTTTTTTTCTTGCTTTATAAACATGACTGAAAATCAAAGTCACCAAATGTCCCACTTTTTTTGCCTTTGTAAGAACCTGTCAAAGTAATAAACCACTTTAATATTGAAAAACACATTTTAACGTATCACAGTTCGATACTATAAATCACAGTGACTTGACAATAAAATAAGAGTGTTTGGGAGTGCTCAGTATTAAAACATATCGAACGTTATATAATTGATGCGATAAATAAAATGTTGGATGCCACTAAAACATAGTTTAAACAAATATTTACGTGTTGACCCATTTCACCTTTTGGAAGAGAATATAATCCAACTATTAATGGACTAAAAACAACACGTTTTGGAGTTAAGATTTGGCCCTAAAAAAAATTACATTAAATTTAGACGTTTTGGAGCAACAAAAAGAGTATCAAGAAGTGTATTAATATTTGAACTAATTTTTGCTTCTCCAATTTATCTTTGCCACATCTGCATTCGTATTCAACAAATAGCAAACAACTTTCTTAAACCTACACGAACAAACATGGTAAACTTATTAACTGATAGCTTAAGAGCTTGTAACTTATCCAACCTAAGGACCCATTACAATAACTTATCAAAGATATATTGTTTGAATGTAGCATATGTCTCATATAATTCAACCAAACTCCCTTATCATGTAAACCTCCCTTATCATGTAAAACTGATGAGTATAGGAAAATATTAACATGAACTCAAATATTTTTGTAATACACCTCATTAAAAATTTTGATATCGTTTAAAACCTCACTAATTTGTCTTCTTTTAATTATTGTAATACCATATCGTTATTATTGTATAACATTTATTCTAACAAAACTTGTGGAAAAAAAAAACAACCATTTTTTAAGATATAAAACGGTTCAAAATCCCAACTTGTATTCCAATCACAAAATTCGTTTTATACATTGGAAGGTTAACCAACTAATGTGTGATATCTGTTACCAAACCCATGTTTCTACAGGTTATAGAATAGATTTTAGGTTGCACTCTTGATCTACAATTTTGTATCTGATTTCACTGTCTTGATTCGCAAATTAACATGTTTTGCCTTTTTGGTGATGATAATTTCTAATTGACTTCTTCTAATCTTTTGTTATTTAATGAACCATGCTAATTTTTTAGAAACGTAAAAGGATGGATTCAACGGGTCAAAGTGTGCTTCTGTTGTTGTATAAAAGTGCTTTTAGGTTTAAAAACAAAACTTAATAAGAAATGAAATCAAATAGAAACATGAGTTTGGTAACATATATCACATATTTTTTTTGTATAACAAATGTAAGATATCAAACCTTCCTCTGCAACTGGAATGGTGTTTCTCATAGCTTTTTCTTTTGGCGGCCCAGAATGGTTACCAAACATTACACACCACAGCCCATGAACACATCAGCTGCAATAGGTGAGTTGTAAAGGATTTTCTGCAATAACATCATTTGAAACTAATGTTAACATTCTCGTATAAGGAGCTAAGACTTTTTGAGTATTTATGTGCAATGAACCGACCTGTTCATTAGTAAATTTGTTAGTATTATTATGTCACAAACTCGCCCATTTATTAATAAAATTAGTGTAAGAAACTAACCCATTCGATGAGGGTGCATAGTCAGAACTATCTTTATTCATTTCTCGCTTCACAACCTGGTAAATAAGTAATAGGATATCAAAGGTTAAGACTTCAAAGAGTAAATTAGTAACAGTTTCATACGTGTATCATAAAAAGATGCATATCATCCAACGACTTAGATATTTGTATATTACTATCTCTTGTTACATTCTTGATGACACTCCCAGGATGTAATGAAATATAAATAAAAATAAAAATCCATGTATATACTGTACAAAGTCTAACACAAATAAAGTTCATTCTCCAACCAAAATTCAGAGACATAAATGATCGCTTAATAGTGAAAAGATATACCTCAGGTCAACTGCTCTAAATTGATTCTTGTTTACTTTGTTTATCATGAATCGGATTTATGAATATACTGTTGTTGTTTCAATTTTCAAGTAACTAACAAAAACCGAATTTATAAGACCGTAAGCAAAAACAACAATGGTAAAACCGAATTTATCCATGTATGCTTAACCAACAGCAGATGTCAAGATATACTTTATATGTCAAGATGTGTTAGTTTCAAAAACTTCACATGGCCTACCAACAACACCTATATAACCTTTAAATTTAGCATATCTATGTTATTAGATGCATTGGCATCAAGCATGGCTCTATAGATATACCCCAGTGTTAGCTAATAAGAAAAGGAATACATAAATTTTGAACCACCAACATTTGTAAAACCACATTGATATGACTACATGTACAAAGTACATTCTAACATTACACTAAAGATATAAATACAACAATGAAAACACTTCATTTACCTAACCCAAAATATCTAGAATTATCTATGCACATTAAAGAGAAGAACAAAACTCAACTCGCTTTGTTAAGCATGTCACGGTTTAGCATGCCCAACATGGGTAATTTAAGGATAAATTATACAGAATCAAGAAATAAAGAGTGTTTTAATTGAACTTCCAAAGTAATCAAATAGTAATGATCAAATCAATTATGAATTTAATAAGAACCACCTAAAAATAAGATGCCATCAAAATCACAAAGTGACCAAAACAACTAAAGAAGATTTATCTTCCAATAAAGGAGACTTGAAAAAGACTCTCAATACCCCTTAAAAATAAAATGTTGAAATTATAGATTGTAAAAACAACTTATTAAACTAAAACGTCAATCAAAAGAAACTTAATCTTCTTTAGTCTATTGAACCGATAAAGATATATTGAACCAAGACTAACCTTTTGAATTTTCTAATCCAAGCCATCAATTTTGTAAGACCTGAACAAACAGATCATAAAAATCCATATCATGAAGAACCTGCAGAAATCAGTAAATAGATTACCCTCTAATTTGTCCCCGCTCGGAATCAATGTAAATCGGAGAAGCACCAAAGTAAAACATCATCTAAACAATATTTGCCACCATTATAAGTATGTTGTAATTTTTATTTCAGTAACCATTCATTAGGACTACATCAGAATGATTCTTGCCCTCATGTAGAAAGCTATACATTTGGTGCTGGAGCTATTTAATGCAGTTGAAGATTATGCAAATTAATGTGGATCCATATTTCACTAAAAGAATGTCAAAATAACAATAGTCAAAGCTCTTAACTGTCGCAATTACATTTTGTAAAAGAGATTTACGTTCGAATTCAAAATAAAGAAGCCAGAAGAATCCTCATCGAACTGGAAGCCATGTCACAAAGATTAGGACGCAACAACATCTAACCACTTAGAATAAGACGCAATCAACGACGATGGCAAATACCGCTACAACAGGAAAGGATTTCTAGAAGATGACGAAAGCGGTGACGATTCAATTTTAATTGTGAGCCCAGGATGGGATGATTATTGTCTACAAGCGTTAAAATTGAATCGTCCCATTCCGTTTTGTCTAGAAGCTCGAAGGGCCCGCATGTAACAAATTTTCACAAATGCGTGTTACAAAAGTCCACAAGAGATAAGCCGTCGGCTCCACCTATATGTTTAATTATAAAAGCCGCCGGTCCCACCAATGTTTAATTATTGTAAAATTATTATACCAAATAATGGCATAGGATATTCCCTGGCAAATGCCATGGTTTATTCCTTGGAATATGCCAGATACCAAAGCATATGCTTTATGCTAAAATCATATCCTCCGATTGTATAGCCTATAAAAGGCAGTTGTAATCGTTTGTAAAAATCATCGAAAACCACCACCACTACCACCACCACCACCACCCTTGTAATATCAAGCTTCCGCAGTATTTTTAATATAAAGGCGTGTTTTAAGTAACTTGTACTTTGAAGTTTTAGTTTTTGAGCTTTAATACAAGATAAAAATTCCTAGCAACGTAAACCGAATTTTAGGAAGAGATGAGTTGTCATCCGAAAATAGGTGGCTTCCCTCGTAAGTTTAGTTTATATTTAAGTATATTTTCTTAATTAGTGATTAATTCAAATTTTGTAAGGTAAAATGACATACGTAGACATCTTAGAATTTCAGAATCACTTTTTAGTAGGGGCATTCATGGTCTTTTTCAAGTGATGTATATTGGAATATATAGATAGATATAGATTTGCTATTTGATATTCTGGTAGAGTTATGATCCTATGAAACTGTTTATCATACCTTTAAGTTGAAATAAGTATATTTGACTACGTGCGTTAATTTGTTATGATACGGCTTATTTGATTTGTTGTCCTTTGTTTGAGCTCGAATATTCGGTAAATGTTTTGCCTCGTCGGCTCACCCGAAACAGTTTTGTGTCCAACATTTGTATATAGTTTTTGTCAAAAAAAAGTGTTAATTGAGCTTACAAGCATTAAGTCAGTTCAATAAAAAAAATTAGTTTCAATGGTCTGATATGATTTAGAAGGTTTTATACTTTTATGTATGATTAAGAGCACTTTGGTTACCTTGGTCACGAGTTATAGTTCGCACATATATGTTTTTGTTTATGGCTTATTTTATCAACTTGTTTAACAATTAATCTAAATGTCATAATTTGATATAACTAGTTTTTGTTTTGTTTTTATATATTTGTTTCAGGGGGATAACTCAATCATACGAATGACGGCGTGTAATAAAGATGATCAATGGATGCACTTGTGCTTTTAGATGGCGTGCACAAATGTTCTCAAAGCCGTGCATAGATGTTCTCGAAGCGTGCACTTATGTTCTTCGAATAGTGTACACATGTTTTTGAATCTCTTGAACATCTATTTTTAACAATATAAATTTGTATTTGAATTGTATTTTATTTAATATCAAATTTTGTGTATTGTATTTATGTTTTGACTTTGTTATAATTTTAGAGATTACATGTATATGCAAATGTTTTTTGTTATAAATTCTGAAGATAATATACATTAGAAACATATGTGCAATTATCATTTAAGCAAAAAAACTAGTTTCATGACTAAACAATTGTACGTAAGAAACTTATATAAATTATTTTAAGAAAACACATATGCACCTTATTTTTTTAAAACTAGTATCCTGGAAAAAAAAAATTCAAAAAATTATAGGGTTTTAATAAAACGTTTTTTAATTAAAAATTAAAAAAAAATCAAATTTCTATTATACCCTTTTGAATTAATAAAATATATTTAATATAACTAAATTTTAATTGGTTTAAAATGGTTATGTAATTTCTGTACAAAAAACTGGTTTTGCATTGA
>BQNB010164273.1:12500-14351 GCA_026074375.1 Tanacetum coccineum
AATATCGATACAAAAAAGATTCTGATGTATTGTGATTCAAAAATATCGATACAAGAATATCGATACAACAGGTCTCAGAAATTTTGTTGTACGTCTTGACAAGAATATCGATACAAAAAAGATTCTGATGTATTGTGATTCAAAAATATCGATACAAGAATATCGATACAACAGGTCTCAGAAATTTTGTTGTACGTCTTGACAAGAATATCGATACAAAAAAGATTCCGATGTACTGTGACTCAAAAAGTGCAATTGTCATTTCATACAATCCGGTACAACATTCACGTACAAAACAGATTAACATCCGTTATCACTTTATCAAGGAGCATGTTGAAAGAGGTACCATTGAACTTTACTTTGTCGGGACGGAATACCAACTTGCTGATCTATTTACTAAAGCCCTTCCAAGATAAATGTTTGAGTATTTAGTTCACAGGATTGGTATGAGATGTATGACTCCAACTGAGTTGAAACGTCTAGTAAAGTTATCTTCTTGAATGAAAGATCATACATCAAAAACTTTTGTAAGTACGTTTTAAAAACAAAATACAAAATTAAAAAATTAAAAACAACAAAAATAATTTTTTTCTATTTCTAAAAAATGAAAAACAAATAAAAAATTGAAAAAATATAATTTTTTTAACTTAAAGATACAATCACATATCTTCTCCATTTTTATCAGTTTCATGATATTGTTTTCACAAAAAGTGGTTCTTTAAATGCTAAAATGTATCATGAACTGAGGGGGAGTAAATCATTCATAAAATGATCTTTCACTGCTAAAATATGTGGTTTGTAATCATAATCCATTCACAAAATGAGGATTTCTTGAAAAACATCTTTTAAAAAATCATCAAAGTTTGAAAAATTCAAGTGTCGAATAATAGCGAAAAGTAACAATCTCTTGAATAAGTTCTTTAATTAGATATTTATTCAAGGGGGAGTTATAAAATTCTTGATTTTTCAAAAATGTTCAAAACAACAAAATTAACTATCTCCCAAAAAGTTCTTTAATTAGATATCTTATTGAGGGGGAGTTATAAATTTTTCGGTCACTTCATCATCAAAAAATCAAAATTGTGTTCTCAAAAGCAAAAATAACTTCTTTTTGAACAAAATGTTTATTAAAAGGAATGAAATTTCAAATGGATATTTGTTCGAGAGAGAGTTATGAAATTTTTAGTAAAAAAACAGGAACTTAACTGCAAAATAATTCAAAATGTTTGTTGTGAAAATAGGTCTAACTCCAAGGGGGAGTTATGAAAAACAATTTGTGGGATATTAATGCTTACGATAGTAAGTAAAGGGACTGAAAGTGCCAGAATGCAAAATTAGTAGTTTCGTATTGGCTATTAACGCTTACGAAAGTAAGTAGAGGGACTATAAATGCAAAATACAAAAGATAGTTTTATATGGGCTGTTAACGTTTACGAAAGAAAGTAGAGGGACTAAAAATGTCAAAACTGCAAAGTAATTTTCGTACGTATAAAATTCACAGGAAAGCTTATTGCTTTCGTACGTAACCAAAAGAGCTTTTAGAAATTCTCTCTTAATTGAGCTTTCGTATATTTGAAAACAACGATCCAAATCGTTATTTTAATTCTCAGTGATAATCAAACGTAAGAAACGTGATCCTATTTGATTCTTTTTGTTCATAACTGCGTTAATTAATTGTTTGATAGGTTTCGTATAGAACTAGGGTTTTGTAAAATGAAAGTGTTTGAAATGCGAAAATTAAGGAAAAACGTAATGAAAAATGTCTGCGAATATGATTAGAATGAATAGATCATTGATAACATAATTTGTAGACAAAAATCATGAGGTTTTGTAACCATGACGGTTTCGTAA
>BQNB010164274.1:0-14351 GCA_026074375.1 Tanacetum coccineum
ATCAAGCCTTCCCAACCTATTCCTCGAGTGAACGATAAACAACCTCGAGTCTTGCCTATACTACACTACAACGATTAGGTGGACTGCCTAGGGAGTTGTAAAACTTCTCGTGTAGAAGTCCTACGACAACCGCTCATCACATGTCTTGATAAGATTTCCAAGCAACCTTCTTACATTACCAACTTATCTTACACATTACCATACTTATTCTTACAAGTTCCATCCCCCTACTCCCTTCTTACAAACCGGACCTAACACCCCTTTAAAACCATGGAATGGTTTTTGGTTTTTACTAGATACCTTATGTATAAATAAGTTTCTATTCCTAGAATCTCATTTATATCCAGTTACAAGTAAATCAAACCAAATCCTCTCTTTTTCTCTCTTGGTCCATGGCTCAAAACCATAACATAACACATTTCATAGTTTTTAATTCTACTAAGATACAAGTGTACAAGGGTTGATATTAGGCATATCTAAGGTGTTACAAAGAGTATTGGAAGCTTGGTTGGGTTATTATAAGGGTTTATACAGTAAAGATAATAAGGGTTTCTTTGTTGAAGTTAGGGTTTTCTTGAAGTATTTAGGGTTAAAACTTGGGTTGTGATCTTGTGTATCATCTTCACTCATCATATTAAGGTTTACCTAAAACCCTAAACTCCTCAATATGTTAATTTCATGTTTTATATAATTGTTATGTAGTTAATCATCACATAGATATATTTTATCACGTTTATAAAATATTGCAAGTTTATATAAACTCAAGACATACTTGTTCATGGCTAAAATGATGTTAAAAACACGAGAATATGTTTTACTTATGGATTTACAAGCAATGGGTAAATTCATATAATTTATAGTTAATTATTTTTTTTATATAATTTTTAAAAGTAAATAAATATAATGGACATGTTCTTGGACCAACTTGGACTATATTTGATAGAAACAAATTATAGGACTCAAATTATATCAAAGATGTGTAATTACATAAATTAGAGGACTTGTAACAAATAAATTAAGTTAAAAACTTATAAAAACAATTTTATTAACTTTTACAAAATACTACTGTTTTAAATTTTAAAATATAATATTTATTTTATATTTTATTATAATAGTATATCTCATGACTATTCTAAATATGTAGAGAACTCAAAAATCCGAATTATAACGAAGGAGTTATGCTATTTACAAGTTTACGATAAAAAGTATTTTTATAATAGTAATTTTATAAATATACGTTACTGTTCATAACAGTGAGTTTTTGGAAAATATTTTTCTTGGATAAAACTTTTAATTACAAATTCGTGCATATAAGGATCACTAAAAACAGAATTAAAATGAAGAAGATATGAATTTTATACGATTTCAAATAATTTTTTTTTATAAAAAGTGTTTTTATAAATTTTAGCCACTGTTACTGATCATGACAGTTTGTATAAATATTATAAGGATAATATTTTGCTAGATTTCTCAAAAACAATTCCATACATATAAAGAACAAGCAAAACGGAATTAAAATGCATAAGTTATGGTGTTTATAAGATTACAAAGAGTAAATATATAAAAGTAGTTTTATATAATTTTACAATAGCAATAAAAGTTACTGTTCACCAGTAGCTAAATTATCATAATTATAATATTTTGATAAATCTTCTTAATACGAAACCGTAGACATAAAGAACGTATAAAACGGAGTTAAAACGAAAAAGATATAAGGTTTATAAAACCTTATGCACTATTTTTATACTTGTGCACTATTTTCTAATATGAATAGTGTTGGTTCGTTTTTAATAAAAACTTTACAAAATGATGTGGTATCACTTACATAATATTTATACATGTTTTTAACTTTATAAATATTATTTTACAAGACGATTAAACTATTTATATAAAAACATTATATAAATAATAAAAACATTAAATCAAGCATTTTTAACAAATAATCAATTGTTGGACAAGTATACTATTTTTACAAATACAAGTACATGGACATTTATATTTTTCAAAGTACAAATGTATATTGTTTAATTATATAAATTAAACAAACATGTTTAGGTGGTGATGTAACTATATAGAATTATATGTTGTATTAGTTATTCAAAGTACATTGTACTCATACGACCTATATTTAATTAGGTTGCATTCGGACTATACGTGAGGATTTTCATATTTCATTTATATATCAAATACATTCATGGAAGTGAGTTCATAGCCTCATTTTTATACAATCCCAATGATTTACAATTCTCGAGGTGAGTAACATGCATTATTTTTACGATTAGACGCAAGTACACTTTTATACAAATTACGAGTTTGCCTAAGTAGCTATAACCCACTATGCCCATGAATCATGAACTGTTAATTACTGGATTGTAAGCGCAAATGTTATGAATAGATCTATTTAGGATTGACATCCCCGTTCGGGTGAGTAGCGCTCGCTAGTTTCGGAGGTACCGAAACGACGAATGTATACCATGTCGGAACAATTTGGATGTTGCGGGTTGAACATCTACACGGGCACATTATTTGCATTAATTTGCATACATATATGTTGTAGCTTCAGTGTCATGAGCTTAGTGCATTTCGTAATTACTTTTGTGATATTGTATTCGTTACTTATCATACATTTGGAAATCTTGCGGTCCTACTTTATACATTACTTAAACCTGTGAATTCACCAACTTTATGTTGACGTTTTAAAGCATGTTTTTCTCAGGTCAATAAGGTACAAGAAAAGGATACATTGGGGCTCAACATTTTGGGATTCATTTTGCATGGAGATTTAAATGCATTACATTTTGGAGCATTTGCTATGTATTAAAATCTTTACACTTTTCAAGGATGAACAAGTTAAGCTATGGGCTTTTGTATCAAACAATTTATTTAATCAAATGCAACATTTTCAAACGACTCATATAGAGGTCGTTCTCATATCTTGTGCTATTGATCTATGATGTAACACTCTCAGACCCATATTCCGCTGCGACCCTATTTGAGGGTGTTACAGATTGGCATAAAAAGCCAAGGTTATAGAGAACCAGGTTAAATATTTTACAATATTCATATAATTTTGTGTTGTAATATATAATATTTGTAGATTTGTATAATATTACAAAGACAGTTAAGAAAATAAAAGCATAGTAGGATCTTAAGATCCGTATCCGATCTTTGATCTCGATCTTGCAAAAACGAAAACGGTCCTGAATATGATCCCGATCTTGAAAAACTTGCTTATTACTATTGGTGGTTGGTAAGTTAGGTTTGAATTTCATTTGCTAGCTAAATAAGTTTTGTATTTCAAGCTCAAGTCAAGGAGTTGCAAAGTTGAGATGCGTGTTCGAATAACTCAAATATATAAAATGTAAGACCATCCACAATCTTCATTACAATCACTCATTATCACTGGTCAATGGCATTCATTATCTCAACCACACATCATCGTGCCTTCACAAAAAGGAGTAGTCAGAAAGTTATAGTTGAAGAGGCAAACTTTAATAATTTTTAAAAACTATATTATAAATCGGTTCACTGAGAGTCACCTGCCCACCCTACCCCCTTCTGTCTTCGCCAATGCTTCACATCACTATCTCACTACTTAACCATGCAATAATTCATTACTCCCTCCAAAATAAATGTATCTAAAGTTTTTATTTTTGAGATGTCCGAATATAAGTCACTCATATTTATTTCAACCAATCAAAAGAGATTTAGTGAGTAGAGATGATATTTTGTTAACGTGTGTAGTTAGTGAGAATTAATTATTACTATAAAATTTAAGGCTAACTCTTAAAATAGTCCAAAATCATATTGAAAATGTCTCTTTCACCTTTTCAATGTTCTTTTCTCAAACTAACCTAGCGCAATTTGGCAATTGAGCAACTTTATAAGAAATTGACATGTGTCCAAGTGTGTAAGAGATGTGTAAGGTATTTATACATGTTTTGAATAGGGCAACTTTTACATTTTGGGACAACTGTACTTTGGGCAACTGAGTTTTTAATAATTTTACCCCATTATTTTATGTTAAAATAGTACCATCATCCTCACCAAATTTCTGGGCTAACTCTTCCTTAAATTCTATCGTCTTGTCCAATAGTTTAAGTTGTTTCCTAAAATCAATAAAACTTGTCAATGAGCTCAAAAAGTCTGCTACACAAAAGGTAATTAACATACCCAGTACCCACATATACATTCATCTCAAAAACTTAAATAAACACCCCCAATATCATTATCTTCTTCAACCTCCTTGCACAAAAGCCACCATCACCTCCATCATTTCAGTCCTCCATCCCACACCACTGTGTCAGTCCGTCATCACCTCCACCATTTTAGTCACCGGAGGATACACTTGTAGATATGGTGTTTGGGATGCGAAACCGCCGGCCCACGCCATTCGTCCTCAACAACACCACGTACGCTTGATCTAATGATTAAAAAAGCTAATAGCTAGCTGATGATGGTGACCAAATTCCTCTTGCATTATCCACAGATCCGGCGTCACCACACAAATCTGATGGTCAGCGTCACTACACAGATCTGGTGGTTTTATTTCTTTTCTTACAAAGATGACGTGTGTTTTAATTTTATTCGAAAAATGATTATGTAGGTGGTTTTGGTTGGATTTGTTGGTGGTGTTGGTTTATGAAGAGAAGAATTTATTGGTGGTGTTGGTTTATCCGAAAAATGATGTGTGTTTTTGACTGAAAATGAAATGGTGGTTTGATTTGCTTCACAGGGATGAATTGCTTAAAATGTTATTTATAATAATAATAATAATAATAATAATAATAATAATATTTATAATAATAATTATTATTCAATAAAAAGTGTTTTGTGTGGGCGAATCAATGGCGATCGTCTCGATCCAACCCCTGGTTCCTTTTCATCCCCATTTTTCGCCTTATTAATTCAACATCTTTGTTGGGTTGTGGTTCCCCATCTGTCTTCTTCCTCGTTAGTGTTTCGTATCTTCTTTTTTAAACAGTATTTTTTTTTGTTCTTTTTTTGTTTTACTTCTTAAAGAACCGATTTGGTGGGGTTATAACTTTTATTGGATTCTTCTCCACGCTGCCTTTAGGCTTTGTTGCTGTTGTGTTTCATACATATTTAGTGAACACTTGTTCGCTGTGTGTTTCGAGCGGGTATTCGGTTTCGAAAACAGGTTCGGTTCTGAAACAACTAGCCTACTTTGGTTTTGATTTTGGAACAATTCTGTGGTAGCATTGGTTCTGTTGTGTTTGGTTCAGTGGGATCGACGCGGGTTTGACGCGGTTGTGTCTGTTGGGTTCGCTGTTGCGCCTGCTTCCTTGGTGCTGGGTTGTTTCGGCACAGTCCTCATGCCAGGTATCGCGTAAAAGCAGTTGTGGGTTGGGAAAAGTTTTCGGCTGGTTCGTTTGTCGCTTAAAAGCATATGTGGGGTCAAAAAAGTTTTCGGCTAGGCTGTTTATCTGCTGTTGTGGGTTCGAATCGTTTATCTACTGCTGTGGGTTCGACTTAGGTTTCGGGGGGTTGCTTGTGGTGTCGTTGTCCATTGTTGTGGTGTTATTGTTCATAAAGTTCAACTTGGGTTTATTGCAGTTGTCTAGGGGTTCGTGCAGGTTGGGTTCTCATCCGATAAGTGTAGCTCCAACAGCAGGGGAGCTTCTTCACAGCAAGGGTTTTATCGGTTAGGATCTCGGACAGTTCTATGCGCTGAAATTGGTATTGTCTTAATTCAACGTTGTTTGTTTTGATTTTTTTAAGGGCGGCTTTTCGGTGCTGATAAAGCAGTTTGCTTCTCTTTCTTGGATGTGCTTGTCCTTCATTCTTTGGCCTGCTGTTGATTTAGTGATTGGTTATTAAAAAAATAATCTATGGCTATGTGAGGTTTCAAATGCCGTTCCGGGCCTTAGTGGTGTCACATTGTTACGGTCGGTAATGGCTTACAGGGCCTATTTGATCACCCATCTTCGAGATAAACATTGTAATGGTGAGGCGCAAGCTATCACTAAGCATTCTCTTGCCACTGATTTGGTTGTATTCGAAAGGGCCGAGTTAACTCTTAAACGAATGGGGCTTTGGCTATGTGGTGTTTGTTTTAAAACTCACACTCTTCGTAGTAAATGCCGGCATGGCACTGCTTCTGTGCTTCCACCCGATAATGGTGATGGCGTGGTTCATTTTGTGCTTTATGACATCATAAAACCTCTTGCTCCCTCTTGTTCTCAGCCTGACCATGTGGATGGTTTGTTGCAAGGCCAACACGATGGTTTTACTTTGTCTCTTCTGGATTGTTTGCTCTCAAAGGGGTTGCGTACGGTTAAATCCATCCCTCCCAAGTGTCGTTTGGGGTTCTCTCGGGTATTGAAAGGAGCGCTTGATAAGGTGATTTGCAAACCGGATGATATCTCTTGTTGGGTTCGTTTGTTAGTCTTGCCTCTTTGTCTCCTTAAAACCTTTTGCCCAAGGAGTAATTTGGAGTGCAAGTCTGCTAATAAACGCAACGCCGGGAAGGTGTGTATCACAATGCATCCGTTCTGGGGTGTGCCCATGGAGGTTGTTTGCAAGGCTGGTGAAAGGAGACTTAGCTGAACCTGCTCATCCGATGTTAGATTTAGATGAGGAAGGACTTGATTTGTGTGAGCGAATTCTCAAGCAGTGTTAAGAGAAAAATTGTGATGGCCATTACCTCTGCTGCTGTGCAGAGTTCTTTAATCCTTGGTGTATGCCCCTTTATAACGATGCTACTCTCCAGGAATTAAAGGCTAAACACCCTTTCAAGTCTGCTCCATCCTTGCCAGATATACTTATTGACCACCAGCACCTCATTGCATCGCGGGATGTAGTTCTAGATAGGATGAAGAGTTTCCCCCGAGGTACGTCTTGTGGTCATGATGGATTACGTGCCCAACACCTTTTGGACTACTTAAGTGGAGTAGCTGTCGCTATTTCTGATGAGTTGGTCTCTTCTATCACCCAAGTGGTGAATCTTTTTCTGGAAGGGAAATGCCCTATGCTACTTGGTGAGTATATTGCTAGTGCCCCTCTTACACCGCTTGTTAAGCCAAGTGGTGGTATTCGTCCTATAGCTGTTGGCACTATCTGGAGGCGTCTGGTCTCCAAGGTTAGTGCTACTATGATTGGTCATTCCTTGGATGGTTATTTGGATGGTCTACAATTTGGTGTTAGGGTTTCAGGAGGGGGTGAGGCCATTATTCATGCTGTTAATCGGTTGGTTAAGGATCGTGGGGATGATGTTGGTCTTTCGATGCTATTGGTAGACTTTCAAAATGCCTTTAATCTGGTAGATCGAACGGTTATGTTACAGGAAGTCGTATGCACTTGCCCTGCTATCTTCTGTTGGGTAGAATTATGCTACTCTAGGCCTGCCAGATTGTACTACGGAGAGCACTCCTTGTGGTCATGCCAGGGGGTGCAACAGGGTGATCCTCTTGGCCCTCTTTTGTTTTCCCTGGTGCTACATCCCCTGATTTGTAAGATCAAAGACTCCTTTAATCTTTGCCTTCAGGCTTGGTATCTCGATGATGGCACTATTGTTGGGGATACTTTGGTTGTAGGTAAAGTTTTGGACTTAATTACGAAGGATGGTCCGCGCTGTGGCTTGCATCTTAACGTTGACAAAACTGAGCTTTTCTGGCCTAAAGAAGACCCCAGGAGCAGGTTGGAAGGTATTTTCCCACCCAATATTTCTCGGCCCTTGCATGGGGTTAAGTTATTGGGTGCGCCTGTTAGTGTGGATGTTGATTTTGGTAGTGCGCTTGTCATGAAGCGAGTATCTAAAACCATTGGGCTCTTGAATGCGGTTGCCAAGATTAATGATCCTCAATGTGAGCTGCTTCTCATCCGGGCGTGTGCGGGGGTTTCTAAACTATATTTTGCTATGCGCACATGCCCTCCTCGTGTCTTTGAGGCGGCTCAACTTTCTTTTGACATGGCTCTTTCGTTATGCCCTTGGAGCGTATTGTACGGCTTAATGGACGGGGTTTGGCGATTGGCAATGGAGAATCGCTACTCTTCCCTTTACATTTGGGGGGCTTGGCATTTATTCAGCAGGTGATGTTTTGAATTATGCCTTTATTGCCTCCCGTTTGCAGTCTGCTACTTTGCAGACTAAGCTACTTCGAGATGTTGGTATCGTAGCTCCTGGCTCCACTTTCGATGAAGACTTGTGTGTGTATTCAACAACGCTATGGAGATTGATTTTCTAAGTAATCCAAGTGAGGTCGCTGCTCCAAACTCATGAAAAAGATGGCAGACATATATTTCACTCGGGTTACCAAGGATGAAGAATCTTCTTATTCTTTATCGCCTCGACAGATGGCCTTGTGGCAATCTCAAAAGGAGGATCACACTTCAGACTGGCTTCGTGTGGTACCGATCTCTGGGTTGGGACAGACTATGAACGGTAAGACTTACCGTTCTGTTCTGTGCTACCGTTTAGGCGTCCCTTATTTTTGTTTCTCAAAGCATTGTTCGGCTTGCTCATTCAAGGGTTTTTGGTTGGGTGTTATTTAAGGGGGTCACGCTGTATCATGTGCTGGGATTATCGGGATTAAGCATCGTCACAATATGGTATTGTCGACATCTGTTTTCGATCGGGGATTTCAGCGGGTAAGGAAGTTGATATCGGGCTGGATGAGGGACATGACAAAAAATTACGTCCAGCTGATATGCTTCTGTACTCGTGGGATGGAGGTCTAGATATATGTGTGGATCTGACTGGATCTTTCTTCCCTGACTCAGACTTGGATGTTGGATTTTGCACTTGGTCGGGCGGTGACTGATGCTGCACACCGTAAACGCGGTAAGTATATGGCTAAGTGTGCAGATATTGGATATGGGTTTCTTCCTTTCTCTTTCTCCTCCTTGGGGGAATTAGAGACGGATGCTGTTACATTGTTGAAGTGGGTCCGGAATTTTTCCATGGCTCAAGATATTGGGGCCCGCGCTGCTGGTCATATTTTTAATAGGATTGGGTTTTCTATTGCTAAAGGAGTGGGAGCTCAGATAGTATCTCGGCTTCCCTCCAATGTATTGTAATCTCTTTTATTCTAATGAAGTGTTGTTATAATAAAATAATAATAATAATAATAATAATAATAATAATGAAAGAGAGGGCATTTTAGTCATTGCACATCATCATTTGAGGGTATTTTAGTCATTTCATGTTTTTTAACGAGTCAAAAAGACAAAAATGTCCAGTTGCCTAATATATAGTTGCTCTAATACTACTAGTTGCCCTACAGACATAATGATACATATACTTTACACATGTATTATATACTTTTGCACCTTTAGGGACACTTGTCAATTTCTGCATAAGTTGCACCGTTGCCCTGGTTTCACGGGTTATTTTTGGAACAAAAAGTCCATTGGATGGAGAATGACATTTCACATATAATTTTGAACCCTTTTTAAGAATTAGACCTAAAATTTATGCATTTTCAAAACAGTCATTTATTTTTAGACGAAACGTTTTTTTAAAAGGGAGAGAAAGAGAGATGCTTTGTGTTTTGATCCACGTCACGAAACCACGATCCTTACACAATGGTGATGTCGACCCATGACGACCAAGATCACCTCCACGGCGAGCAATTTCCTCCCCGTTGCAAGTGCTCATGTGTGTTCACAAGCTTGACTTGAACCATTTTTTTCCCAATAGAATTTTTTTAGACAACACTTTATTTTATTTTTTTCCAAAACAATTACAAATATATTGGTTCCCTTAGAATACGAGTACAATTTTGTTTCCAGATTCAAATGTACAAAAACAAAAATCAAACTTAGGAAAAGTGACATGCAATTCGAATCAAAATTTAGTTATATATTTACAACGAGATCCTTTTTCTGAACAAAAAACAATATTAAAGTGAAAAAACAGTGGGCTTTACTTCATCCATGAGATAACCTTGGGTAAAAGCATGTCACAAGTGATGTCACATTTGCTTTATATTCACCATCTATATGATTGATGACGTGTTGTGTCAGGGACCTGAGTCTATGATACATGGACAGATGTCATAAATAACCACGAGGGTATTACTCCCACTTTGAGATAGCAGACCATGTGAAGTAAACTAAAGTAATACAGATACACACTATCACTACTCCAGGAGCTTATAGGAACGTATATTATATTTCAATAGCTAGGTACCATAACCGGTTAAAACGTGTTTAAGACTGTAACATACTAAAATATGCAAGTTTAGTACTATTGGTGACGTACATAAGAGATACTACGTTTATATCATTGAGTTACATTGTCAATTATAGTGACACGTTTTATAGAAAAGGGAATACAAATTGCAACTTGATGGTGAAAACATTAGGTTAGTTTCAGAAATGGTATGCTTAGATTTCTCGAGCGACACATTTGTCTTTCAGAGACTTAATTGAAACGTACTAGCTTAATTTTCTAGTGACACTTTGTCTAGAGTTAGTGAGTAACTTGCTATCTATTGTGAGATCAGCATAAATGGGTAAACGGACAAAATCGAGCCGTTTTAGTTTTGACGTACACGCTGTCTAACCGGTGTCCCGTGACCGTTATGAAACTTTTGCCGGACCATGTTCATCCATAGAGTTTGGCTCCTGGTCTCTTTTGCGTGACTGCAGGGATACATAACACCACCAGGCAACCTTGGAGATGGTAATAAACCAATATCAAAATCTTGCATTTTTTTTATCTTTATTTTTGGCTAAAACCGACAAAATACCATATAATGCAACCACACGGGCAACTCAAATTGAAGTATGTACAGTAATTGTTTTGTGACTAAATGGTGTGGTGCACCTGTTGTAAGAGGCTGTACAATGTACATATACCGCAGGTTTCAGGGCTTCTTTTTATGAATAAAATGAGAGTATCATTAAAGCTGGTACCACGTACATTGTATTGTTGCAATCTCGTTATGTCACGTACACTCTCAGATATTATATCAAAGTGTGCTCAGCTATATAAACATTGTAGACTTATGAATGATACAATAGAAATTTTGTGTGATTTTTCTGATCTTGTGGAGTATGTATAAAATCAAGGTACGTACCACACGTGAGTTTATTTCCTTGGTTTTTGTGTTCTTACAGCCTTTTTCAGATTTTTCTTTCGTCCCAAGTCCCAACGTTAAATAGATCATACTTTTACAAAATCATTTTAGTTATCCTCCGACGCACAATCATATAATATACATTTTTTTTCACTTATTATCTCTTTAAATTCAAACCGTTAGTTCCGCCATTTGTCAAGATCATATGTATAGAAAGATTAGTAAAAAAGTTTCATAAGAGAAATTAACATTTTTGTAAATAGATAGAAACACAATTTTACAAAGAATAATTTACCTTGTATCGCGTTAGACACAAAGCCATAGAAAAGTCAAAACAAGTGCTTGCTTTGGCATTCAAATAAGGGGTTGGTTATACCCCAAAAGTGTTACCAATACAATATCACCCCCAAATTTTATTTTATTTTATAATTTTGTTTGTATTATAAATCTGTGAAATAAAAAAACGGAATATAAAATATAAAGTTAGATAAGTCAAAGTGGTAAAACATGAAAAATACAGAAAAAGAAGTTGTCTTCTTCTATTAATAAAGTGGGTAAAACTGCTCAAAAAAAATACGAAATAAAAACTATATAGTTTTATAAGTCAAAAACAGTAAAATGTAAAAAATACGAAACAAAAAAAATTAAAAACTGTCTCGTCCTGTCAACACAGTGAGTACTAGGAGGTTTTAATAGTACCACCCTTCAAATTGTTGGAATATGGTAGTTGGATCCGCGTGTTATACGACTAGAAGTGCGTGAGCCTATTGGGGACACACACGTTAAGACACATAGAATACGTTTATTGTTAAATATACTTCACATAATATATTTAAATAGTCATTATAGTTTATAACTAACTTAAGGGTTATTTAAATACGTAAACCAATGGGCTTGACAAAACCCAAACCCAAAGGGGGTGCCTTGTGATGGCCGGCCCCTATGGCTTTTAGAGGGGGTGTTTGTGTCGATTTAGAATTAAAGAGGTGGAGGAATTGAAATAATGAATGAATTATGGTTTCCTTGTTCACCAAGGACTAGGAGCGGGTGCCTATATAAACACCCATCCCCTAGCTCATTATTCATTCACTTAAATCCCTAAAAACCCAAATTGATTTTCGATTTCCCTTCTCCTCCTCTAAACTAATTTATATAAAACCCTAAAAGGGTTTTCTGATTTTCGGTTCTCCTTATTCTCCTAATTCGATTTTCGGTAAACCCTTAAAGGGTTTATTTGTGCGATTTGAGCTCCCACAAAGCTCGAACTCGATTCAAGGGATTCCATAGGTTTGGTTTACTAGTTCTCATCAAGTGACAACGATTAGAAACCTCAAGGGTTTCGGTTTCTTGGTTTTTGATTCTACCGAATTCGATAAAACCCTAATTAGGGTTTACTGATTTCGGTTCAAGCTCAAAAGGGTTAGTTTTCATGTTTACCTATTTGTTTTATTTATTGTGTGTTAACTATATGAACCAAACTAGATCCATATCCGCTGCGTACTCATGGTCGTTAATGGTTAACAGATTATCAAATCCCAACATTGGCATCACGAGCCAACTCGTTTGGTGTTTTTATGGGTTACACACATAATTAAACACGCTAAGGCTGCATGAAATCTAGTTTATTTATTGTTTTATTAGAAAATTATGGCAACGACATGCAATCCTTGCCATAAATAATGAATAAACACTTAGAATCAACGCTAATAAAACTTGATAATAAGAATAGATTAAAATTAAAAGTTAATTAAGCTGCCATGTTATTCTATTCTTGATTTATCTCGGCCTTAAGACTCACGCAATCATGCTATATGATGGATGTGGTGATCTAGGTACTTTAGCAGAAAACCTAATGAGAGTCTTATGGTTCTTCAATTGGGGAAGACTCTTTTGAGAACTCGAGGCATTATATGAATACTGCTTTCAATATAAGAGTTTGTCTTCAATTTTACTCTAATTTTCTGTCTGTTTTAATTGCTTATATGTGATATGTCATGTGATGCTCAATATTTGCAAATAGACTTTATGAAACTCTTAAAAACGGACCTATGCTTATAGAGAAACTTGGATTGAAAATGTCTAATATTACACACATAAGCATACTCTTTGTGACCAGTTATGTGTTATTTGTGAAACGGAGGTTTTTGGTCAAATTTAATACGGACTTTAAACTATGAAATTTGAATTCTTGTATAATTTTAGTTTTTATCTGCGCAGTATGGGGTTGAATTGATCTTTAATTTTCTCCCGCCCCACTACATGCTACGGCATATGAGGGAATTATTGGAATTACTTGTGTCTTCGAACACATGTAGGAGTACAATATAGGGTTTGATCAATTTGTAATCCCACCATATTGGCAACAATAAAACTAATGTTAACAAAGGGGTTTCTTAACATACAATAGCATCATTAGTCAATTGGAAGTACGGCTCACCCATTGTTGGACAAACTACAAGAGAAGTTTAAGGCGGATGGAAGTAAGGTTCCCCAAAAGAAGACAGGTTTTTAATATGCTTCGCGCTGACCTGTTTCTCCGCTTCTTTGTGCGTCCAAAATGGAGCTACCGAGAACACTTGACAAAATGATGTCTATACCAAAAAGGTTAACAAAATGTTTTCTTAACTTTGTGCTACAAGTTGTTTTGCATGCTTCTTGTACACGATTTTTGTCACATATTTTGTAAAATTTATGTGTATACCCCTATGTGAAGTTTTAAGTCTATGCCAGCCAAATGAAGAACACGTGCATTTGGATTGTCTTCTCTGGTCAGACCTCAGGGCCTTTCCAACCCATGGCGAATTTTTTCCATTGGTCAGACCTTTGTCAATTTTCGCACGTTCTCTTTTGGTCGACTTAAATCGAGTTACCTGGTCAGACCTCGGACCCGAGGCATAAGATGAGACAAAACATGTACATGACCTTACTATATGAGTTACTAAAGTCATGTGTCTCATAAATCTAAGAGTTGCATTAACAATGCAATTAACGCTCGTCGCTTACCTCTTGCCCTACTTGTTTACACACTGGTCAGACCTCTGGTAATAAGTGGGAGGTCAAGTTGGATCTTAGTCTTATTAGTAATTAATTAGGTAGTTAATTCTTTTAAGAATTTAATTATCGAAAATACTAAATAGAACTTTCTATGTTCTGGTTAATTGTGTTATTGTAACGTAATTCGTAAACGTGAGTTTGCTTTTCTAAAAAGACAATAGGGGACTTTCTATGTCCCCTATTGACTTTTTAAGTCATTTTCTTCCGACTTTGACAGTAAATATTTTTGTTTGTATTATATAATACTTGATG
>BQNB010164275.1:0-14351 GCA_026074375.1 Tanacetum coccineum
ATTTCTGTTGGAAGGCCTTGGAGAATGATATTAATTGCTTTGATGTCACAATCAGCATGAATGGCTTCTGCAGGGGTGAGCTCAGTATATTCCTTAAGTCTTGTTACACCATCCACTGTGATTGATGGCTAGACGAGTAGACCTTTCTCAATGGAAGCAAGGATCATTCTACCATGTGGTCTATTCATCATATAAAGTTCCATTCTGCTTTTCCATGAATCACACAATTGTTTTTCAAGCATCGGTGGTTTATTGTCACCACCCGAGAGAAGTGATTTATCAGCAAGAGTCGTCATTGATAACGTGGTATCAAAAAGATTACTAATAGATCGATAGGTAGTAGAAAGAAATTATGTTTGAATGTGTGGTTGTTGAGTCTTGAAATAATTCTTGAAACTACAAGGGATTTTACAATTCTCAAAAAAACCGGGAAAACAAGTTAATGTTTCACGGGATTTTACAAGTCAATGAAATAACCGTATAATTTAGAAATAAGGGTTGATAGGTTTTAATTAGAAAGTTACTAGTTCGGTTCCAACTGGTTCGGTTCCAACTAGTTCGGTTCCAATTGAATGACTAGTTCGGCTCCAACACAAAATGACTAGTTCGGTTTTCAAAGGAATGACTAGTTCGGCTCCAACTAAATGACTAGTTCGGCTCCAACGATTAACTAGTTCGGTTGTCAAAGAACTGACTAGTTCGGTTCCACTGGTTCGGTTATCTAGTTCGGTTGTCAAACAGAAAGACTAGTTCGGTTCCACTGGTTCGATTAACTAGTTCGGTTCCAACACAAACAAACTAGATCGGTTCCACTGGTTCGGTTCACTAGTTCGGTTCCAACACAGATTGACTAGTTCGGTTCTAACTCACAAAACTAGTTCGGTTCCAACTAATAACAACTCGTTCGGTTCCAACTAAAATCAACTCGTTCGGTTCCAACTAATAACAACTCGTTCGGTTCCAACTAAAATCAACTCGTTCGGTTTCAACACAAATCAACTAGTTCGGTTTCAACACAAACAAACTAGTTCGGTTCAAACTAAAAACAACTCGTTCGGTTCCAACTAAAACAACTCGTTCGGTTACAACTACGACGACTAGTTCGGTTATAACTATGACGAAACCAAATTTTTCAAAACTCAAAAAGACACATTTTTGATTGGTTTTTTGCAAAAAATCTTGTACAACTAGTGTTACTAACCCTATAGGAACAAGAAAAATGACAACTTTAAGGTTTTTAAGCCGAAAAATTTTAAATCAAGATTTTGCTCTTTGTAAAGGTTTTGAACACAAATCAAAAGACAAACACAAAAACTAAACACACCACTCCATGGCTCTTGATACCAATTGACAGATTCACGAAAACTATGATCCGGTGGTCTAGGTGAGTCAAACCACATGATAGCCATTTTAGTGAGAGAGAGTAGAGAGAGAAAGTTAAAATGTAAAATAAGATGTATAAAAATGGAAGATACAAAAGACTTAACCCCTCTATGGAAGCCAAGAGGGGTATTTATACCACCACACATTACATAAGAATCCTATGTTAACTATACTAGTCCTTGTGTGTGGTGATATGGTAAACAATGGTAATTCTGTAAATGTCATCACGTAAAGTGAATTCCTAACACTACTTCCGCAGTCCGGGGTGTTGGCATGCCTATTTCCGCTGGTATGACTGCTTCCGCGCCGTATGTTAGTGAAAACAGTGTCTCTCCATTGCTTAATTTGATCATGGTGCGGTGTGCCCATAGGACGTGTGAGAGTTCTCCTATCAAATCCTTGCTTCTTTCATCCAATCGAGCTTTGATTCCTTCTCCCAAACTTTTGTTTGCTCTTTCGACCAAGCCATTTGTTTGTGGATGCTTCATAGAGGCGAAACACTGGCGGATACATATTTTTCACACCAGTCATTGAATGGGTTGTCACGAAACTGTTTTCCATTATCCGATACAATCTCCCCTGGTATTCCGAATCTGCAAACGATGTTGTCCTATATGAATTTCTTCACTTGATTACCCGTGATAGTCGCGACGGGCTTTGCCTCAATCCATTTGGTAAAGTAGTCAATGGCTACAATCAAAAACTTGACTTTGCCTGGACCTTCCGGGAAAGGTCAGGCTATGTCGATCCCCCATTTGTAGAATGGCCACGGAGACGTGATGGGGGTTAAGTTCTGCTGCGGATTTCTTGGGATGGGGCGATGGATTTGGCAGTCATTGCATTCCCTTATTAGTTTCCGCGCGTCTGTGTGCATCATTGGCCAATAATAACCTGTTCGGATAGCCTTAGCGACCACGAATCTAGGATCGGAGTGCATGCTGCAAGATCCTTCGTGTATTTCTCTAAGGATGTAGTTTGCTTGAAGTGGTCCGACACACCGGAGCCATGGTCCCAAGAAAGATTTCTTGTACAAGGATCCATTTATCACGGCGTACCTGGATGCCTTGCGACGTACCGCCCTTGCTTTCTTTTTGTCTTTTAGAAGGATTTCCTTTGTGAGGTATTCGCATATGGGTGTTATCCATGTGTGTCCTTCCTCCTCTACTATAGCGAGGACTTCCTTCTCATTTATGGACTTTTCATTAAGTTCCTCCACAAGTACTTGCTTGCTGAGATGTGCGAAGCTTGTAGATGCAATTTTGCTTAGGGCATCCGCCTTCTTGTTCTCGCTCCGCGGTACTTGCTTGATGAAAAATTATTTGAAGTTACTTGTGAGCTTTTTTACCTTTTCTAAGTACTGGACCATACTTGACTCCTTTGCAACGTAAGAACCATTGACTTGGTTGGCTACAAGCCGTGAGTCTACGTTTGCTTGAAGGTTTTTTACACCCATTTGTTCTGCAATTCGGAGACCGGCTATTAATGCTTCATACTTAGCTTCGTTGTTGGTGGCCTCAAACCTAAACCTCATGGCGTATGTAAATTTGACCCCTTTCGGGTTTGTTAGTATTAGCCCGGCTCCAGAACCATCTATACAGGATGATCCATCTGTGAACAAAGTCCAAGGTTTCGGTAGTTCTTCTGGTTCTGTCATGGGTTCATCCGGGGATTCTTCCTCCGGTCATTCCATGATAAAATCCGCCAATATTTGTCCTTTGATCGTTATCCTTGGCCTGTATTGGATGTCATATCCTTCTAGCTCAAATTTCTACTTTAGCATTCTTCCGGTGATTTCTGAGTTTGACAGCAGTTGTTTTATCGGCTGATCTGTGATTACAACAATTGTGTGTGCCTAGAAGTATCTTTTTAGCCTCCTGCTTGCACTAAGCAATGCTAACACTAGTTTTTCCATGGGGGTGTAGTTGATCTCCGGCCCTCGTAGGGCGCGGCTCACAAAGTATACTGGCATTTGCTTGCCCTCCCTTTTGGTCATTAAGACTGCACTAATAGCTTCCTTGGCCGCGGCTAAGTATATGATTAGCTCCTCCTTTTCCTTTGGTGCGGTCAACATTGTGAGATCCGCGATGAGTTTCTTCATCTGTTTGAAGGCTATTTCGGCTTCCTGATTCCATTGGAAATCGCTCTTCTTTGTACACTTCTTTAGGGTTTTGAAGAACGGCAGTGATTTTTTAGCTGATTTTGACAGAAATCTGTTTAAACTTGCTAGTTTCCCATTTAGCTTTTGTACATCTTTAAGGCATCCCAGAGACGGTAAGCTAAGGACCGCGTCTGCTTTGTTTGGACATACTTTCATCCCGTCAGCGTTTACTTTGTAGCCCAAGAACATCCCCTCCTGCATTCCAAAGGCGTACTTTTTTTGGATTTAGCTTCATGTTTATTTGCCGGAGAGTTTTAAATGTTTCTGCTATGTCTCAGATAATTTCTTCTTTCGTGTGGCTTTTTATGACCAAGTCGTCGACATATACTTCCAGGTTGCATCCGGTCTGCTTTTGGAACGCCCTATCTACTAAGCGTTGATAGGTTACCCCGGCATTCTTTAGGCCGGACGGCATCTTTGTGTAACAGAATATCCCTTGGCTCGTGATGAATGCTGTTTTTTCTTCATCCTCCTCTGCCGTTTTGATTTGGTAGTACCCTTTGTATGCGTCCAGGAAGCACTTAAGAGGGTATCCACAGAGAGACTCTACTTTCCAATCTATCTCCGGCAGAGGATAACCATCCTGAGGGCATGCTTTGTTTAGATCTTTGAAATCCACACACATTTGCCAGCTCCCATCGTGTTTCTTGACCATGACCGGGTTAGATAGCCAGCTGTGATAATGGACTTCTTTCATGATTCCGGCATCTACCAATTTTTCCACTTCCTCCTGGATTGCTTTATTTCTTTTCGGTACTTGCCCCCTTTTCTTTTGTCTGATAGGTAGGCATCCTTCTCAGACATTTAGACGGTGCTCCGCTATGTGCCGCGGGATGCCCGTCATGTCTACTGGACTCCAGGCAAAGGCATCCAGGTTTTGTCTAAGCAAAGCACATAGTTCTTTGCGTCCCTTTTCTGTTAGGGTAGATCCTATGGCTATTGTTTGCTCAGGGTATTCAGGATGAATGACCACTTTTATCTTCTCCTCCAACACCTGACTGGTCACGGGGTGTTGTGTGTTAGGTCTGGAGATCATTGCACATTCCATCGGGGTGACTCTGTTGCTTCGTATCATCACCGTTCCTCCTTTGACTAGGAATTTTAATATTTCGTGTGTCATGGATGGTACGGCACGGATCTTTCTTATACCCGTTCTGCCTATTATTCCATTGTGTTGGGATGGTGACCTAGTAACCATGAATTTCATCTATGCGGAAGTGGAATGCTCTTCGTCACCTATCTTTACTAGTAGGGATATCTGGCCTATCGGCCAAATGGTTTCTCTACAGAATCCTATGAGTGATGTGGTAGCTGGGATCATCTGGCTTCTTATTTCTGGTTGGAGCCTGACAAAGCAATGTTCGTATAGAACTTCTGAGGATGCTCCTCCGTCCACGTATATCCGGTGTGCGAAGTGCCCTCCTATTTCAACTTCGATGATTATTGGTCCTTCTGTTCCATCTTTGATTGTAGCAATTTATACTATATATAATATAATATAGGTGAAAATAAACAAATCACTTTTAAAATCCAAAAAGCAATAAGTTTAAATTCACAAATAAAAATATATATATCCGGAAGTATCGGTTTCTCGCTTCGTTACCCACAAAGTTTAAAACCGGACCCGGGTCGTTATGTCCCAACGAGGCCGCGAATTTGAAAATCGAGTGTCGGTTTGGGAATTATGCTTGAATAATCACAAATTGGGGTTTGGGATTCTAAATCTACTAATAACATGCAAAAACAGATAAATGATAACTAAAAACGAAAGCAATTAAAGAAAAACGCGAAAAAACGTTTACGGGATCAAATCCCGTGCTTTAAAAAAACTAAATTGAGAAATTTTAACCCTACGAATGCAAATTTATTTTTCTTAGGTCCTAAATGATAAAAGAAAATTTTGAAAAAAAAGAATTATATTTTTTTGATTTTTATTTAATTTTTTATGAATTAAAAACAATTTTTGAAAAGAAAAATTCATTAAAAATACTAAACAATTTTGGAAAAATCTGAAAAAATCATGGAAAGTAGTTTGAAGTATGCAGAATTTAAGAAAAATGAAGTGATGAAAACAGCTTATCAAATCAGCTGTTAAATAAGCTAAAAACAGCTTATAAGCAAAACTGGCTAAAAAGACTATTTAATTTAAACAATGCAAAGGATAATCGAAAAAGACACTAGGGCAGTTAATTTGTGTGTGCGTGTGTGAGGTGCTATAAAGGTTGAGTGGGTAGAGGTCAGGGGTTCGAGCCTTGCTCACCCCTGACTTCCCTACGCCCTTTTTTTCTTTTCTTTTTGAAAAACTTTAAAAACAAAGTTATAAATAAGCTAAAAACTAACAACTTTTAAACTTGAGATTATTTTTAAAAAGCTATAATAAGCTCAGAAAATGAGCTTAAAGATGACAATTGTGGTTTTTTTTATGACTTAAAACTTAAAACTAAACTGTTGGCTATTTAAACTTAATAAGCTAAAAGAGAAAGGGAAAATAAGCAAACTACAGACTACCCTACACCTAATAAGCACTCTTAAATATAAAATAAGCAAAAACCTAAACTATAATAAGCAAATAAGCTAACAGACTTAACTTTTTAAAACTAAGGCTAACTGCTAAACTGTTAAGCATTTTAAGGCTAAATAAGCTGAGGGCAAACAAAAATAAGCACAAAAAGATATGAACCTATCCCTAATAAGCAAATGTAAACAAAATAAGCAAGGAAAATAAGCAACAAAGCTATGAAAAGCAAATAAGCTATAAGTTCAAAACTATTAAGCAAACAGCCTAAGAGGACACTTTTTGGGCTTAATTTTAAGCCCTTAAAGAATCCTTTTGGGTCTGAGACCTACACCTCTGAAAAGAATGGTTAATGAGCTACTAAAATCAGCAATTGAAAGGAAGTTTGAAATTAATATAGGCTATGGGAAAATCCCAATGAAAAAGCTACACATACTCAGTAACTGCTGATTTTTGGTTTTCTTAAAAGACAAAGTGCTTATTGCAGGCCTAATTTTAAGCTAGTAAAAGAACACAATAACACAAGATAAGCATAAACTGATCAAGATAGTACTACAATAAGCTTATAGAACAAAAATCAGACTTGAAAACTTATGAGAGCTTATTTGAATAAGTTGCTGAACTTTGACTTCTAAATCTTGAAAAACTGACAGATTTAGACTTAAACCAAATGATAAATTTACACACTATCTAGACCCTTTCTACTGCATTTTAAACTGAAAACAAATTTGAAAACAACACCTAAATGTGATGAACCCATTTCTTATCAAATAAGCTGAAATAACAATCACTGGTAACACAGATTCTAACCATGGTTGCTATGAAACCTTTAAAACTAATTTTACTTATTACTATCCTTAAAAACAGATTAAATCTACTTAATTTATCTAATTAAACATGGCTTAGAGACCCAACCCAATTAAAACACCATTTGACCCATTTTCAGTCTTGACCCAAACACCCCTTTAAGTCTGAAAACAACAATTTTTAACTTGATACACTGATTTTTTATAAACCAACCCTTAATACCAGATCTTATATAGCTTAATATGAACTTATTGGGCAACTTTAAACAAAGAAATAAGCAGAAACAATGATCAAACAAGAAATTCATATATAAGCTATATTAAGACAGAATTATATAAGAGCAATAAAACAAGATAACTAGAATAATGCTGGAACTTCTAATAACAGATGACAACATAAAAGATATAATAAGCAGAAAATAAGCACTAATAAGCCAATAATAAGCAAATAAGCTATATGAGATAAAACTGAAAATGGCAAACTTACATGAGTCCAAGCTTTTTGTGACTGAGATTAAACCCAAAACCTTTAACCTAATCTAGTCCTAAATGCTTCCATAAGCTCTAAACCCAATATAAGCCTTCTATAATAGCTTTTTACCCAATAAGCTTAAATCAAAACACCGTTTTACACCAACTGCTTCACACCCTTAAACAATATACCCTTCACCAAATATCATAAATCAAGAACCAATCTCTTTCTTCTTCTGAGTAACTATTTGAGTGATGTGTTTGTGATGGAGCTTGGACTCATAAGCTATTAAACAGCTTATGAGTATAAGCTTGAAGCTTTTAAGATTATAAATAAAACAGTTTTACAACGAATAACTAAACAACTTTGCAAGAATTTAAACTCAGAATTAAACGTGAATCAAACTTTTCATTAATAACTTAAAGTAAATACATTGCTTTAAAAAAAAGAAATTACATTTTAATTAAATTATAAGCTACGACTAAAAAAAACTAACTCACTCCCCTGGTCTTCAATCCTTCTTCCTTTTATAGACCTTCAAAACCCTAGTTGCCATCATCTTATCTCTTAGTTGAGAAGCTTCTAGCCTCTCCAATTTGAACCCTTGGATTGGAGTGGTCACCAAGGGTTTTAACCATATACATTGGATCATGATTGACGAATGAGAGAAGAGAGAGGTTGCCAGCTGTGTGGGGTGGTCGTGGTTGGATAGAAAAGGGTGAGAAGAAAGGGGAATAGTACCCCTTTCAAATCTTGGCGAGTAGTGAGCAGGGTAAAATGGTTTTGGACTTAGCAGTTTGAGTCCCTCAACGTGTTATCTTTCTTTGCATCTTCAGTCCTTGTGGTGTAGAAGTGTTATGGGAGTTGGTAGGAACAGCCCTTCAATGTGTATGATGCTATTGCATGGAATGTCCTTGTGACTAGATAACAGACTTAACAGCCATATGATTGGGCTGTTAAGTCTTAAAGGGTTTTGGGCTTGTTGTTTATATTTGGGTCGAGTGTTATAAAAGGGAACTTGGGCTTTTTATAAGTCTTTAAGGCTTATTAAGTCTTCATAATGTTTAAATGGGCTGACCCGGCCCATTAGATGGGTACGGGTTGGCCCATTTAACATTTCTTTGATATCGGCTCCGCCTTTGACTTTGACTTTGTCAGGGTTGACTTTTGACTTTGTCTCATCACGCTCTTTTCCATTCCGTGCTCGGTTTTGTCCGTTTTGGCTTCGTTTTTGTTCTTTTCTTAGATATCTGTTACCTGCACAATATAAATGCAAAACATACAAATACGATGTATTTTTGGTACGTTTTTTGTCAATTAAGTCCGGTTTTAATGGAAAATGGTATGTGTAATTAAGCACATACCAAATTCCCCCATACGAAACTATTGCGTGTCCTCAAGCAATGTTATAAGTAAACACTTAAGAAAACCAAGAATCTTGATCCCCCTCGACTACTTACCTCAAAAAGTAGCTAAGTGTTCATCAAGGGGGATTAAGGACTCAAAGGTTTTGAAAAGCCCCGTCTTTACCATTTTTAAATATACATACACTTATTCCCACATATTTTTATATTTTTCCTTTTTTTCTTTTTCTCAACTAACTAACATGTTTGACTTTCGTTATTTTATAACTTTTAGGGATCATAGAACAAGAAACATTTCAATCCTAAAATGCCCCAAAAAGGATAAATTCATCGTTCTCGACTTTTCACTCGTCCCAAACCAAGCTTAAAACGAAATCACCGTTAAATATAAGTTAAGATGCTAACACTACTCATATTTGCAACTTGTGAACTTTTCACTCCCGACAATTATTATATCTTAGGTGAATGTGCCATTTCGAATTTCAACCATGGATCAACGTTTTACAAAATTCTATGCTTCACGTTCCACCCGAGAATAATGAGTTTGAAGGCGAGATCATCCCATGTAGCGACTTTCGTCTTGGCACATCCCAACCTTGCGGCTAAGTGACCAGGCTTTTAACACCTCACAGAGACTAGTATCGGGACTCATGGACCTTTAGTATCAAAAACTCTTAGGTTTCCCGTATATACATATCTTATTAAGAAAACAACTTAAAATGAAATAGTCTTAGTTCAAAAGCATATTTAAATTTAAGAAAAAGAGATTTTCCCTATATTTATTAAATCACATTTACTACACTTAATATAATTATTCATCCTTTAAACTAAGGAAATCTTCGACCTTTTAGAAGGCTGCAACATCGGTTGTCAGCCGGCAAGATGCAGCAAACTTTTATCAGTCTCGGATAAATACTATGTGCCTTATTTAGAAGACGGCAACATCGGTTGTGAGCCGGCAAGATGCAGTAAACTTTTATCAGCCCACAGTTTATTATTATTATTACCATATTTTTTTTCATTTTTCTCTTCTTTTTTTTTAATTTTTTATATTACCATGATATAGAGAAATTTTCGTTTTAGAAAATTTAAGTATAAATTTGAAATAAAATTATTAATATCGACAATACTTTAAAAAATTGTTGATTTAAGTTTAATTTTCAAAAATAGCACGTATTATTAATCCAGTTAGGAGCTTATAGGAGAAAAAGCCACAAATTACACACATGAGCTCTTAAGATTTCCAAATAATCCTTGTTTAGCATCCAACTCATATTTAACTCTATTATTTTTCGTTCTTCGCGAAGTTCCGTCAATGCTTAGTCTAAAAGTTAAGGAACAAGCTAGAGCTCAACACGCTTGATCGGGTCAAAATTTATTCTTATTCTACCCAGCAGGAAAGTCAAAATTGTGACAAAACACTTATTTTATTTTTGAAAAATTTTAAATTTTTTCATTTTTTGGTATTTTGGTGGTAAAACGGGATTACATGAAAACAACAACAGCAGGCACAATCAAATCGAAGATCCCCCCCCCCCCATACTAGAATGAAACATTGTCCTCAATGTTTTAAGGGGTACCTACGTCATACTAAAGCCGTTTATGAATTATGCTAAAGATAAACGTTAGTCGATAAGATTAGGATATTGGATTCCTAAATGAAGCTGAGGATGTGAAGCTCGAGTGATCGAAGGACAAAAATCGCGAGCACGAGAGGCTTCAAAAATCCAAGCAATCCTGGATATACAACAAAAACACAAAACACGAGAAAGAAAGAGGTGAGTCTCCTCACAACACAAAACACTTATTCATTACTACTACTAGGATAAGCATGGGTTGCCACCCATGAAGCACCTTGTTTTTGTTAACCGAGTCACAAGCTCGACTCGGCCCCGAATTCATTGGTCCATGAGGGAGCAAGTGGAAGATAAAATCTCCATCGGACTTTCATTCTAGTGGTTTAGATAAACATTGAATTTCATGAAAGTTCCACTCCGATGAGATACACCCGGCATAAAAGAATGATAAACGGAGATGCCGGGATCAAAAATGGTATCTTCATTCCCGCAAGAGAAAGGGTATGGTGGAGTAACGGGATACGTGATAAAAGGAAGAAAGATCCATACAATATATGCCAAGAGAGGATATTGGTCATCCTTGAATGGTAAATTCACATTTGTCGTAGAAAGAACATTCTCACGAATCCTAGAGTCAACAATACTAGTCAACTCACCTGGATCAAGCTCACTCTTAAAATAGAAGCAATCATACTCCGGTAGAGATATGATGTGAGCACGTTCATCGGCGAACTCCTCATGATAAAAGTCACTCCTATCGGCAGGAGGAAACAGATCATTCGAAAGATCAAAGATAAACGAATCATATTTAGAAAGAGAAATATCAGACTTAGTAATGGTACGGCCACTATTCTTCTCTTCAATATGATTGTCATCAAAATAGAAAGCTTCATAATCTGGAAGAGAATAATCAGAACGAGTAGTGGTACTGCCACTACTATTCTCTTCCAAATCAAAGCAGAAAGTTTCAGATTTGGGTATAGAATTATCAAAGGTGTTAGTCTCTTCCAAGAAAAAGTTAAGAAATGTGGAGGGAGAGTTGGTCACAAAATCAGAAGATGGAGGTGGATTAGAATTAATTGCTTCGATCTTAGCAATGAGAAGATTGATTTTTGATAATTTTTCACGAAGAATATCGTCCTTAATCTCTCCATCTTCCGTGTGAAAATCCTTCACCTCCTCTAAGCTGACGAGCTCAGAATCAGGAGGTGATGCCTCAACATTATTGATGTCGTCAATAGAGAAAGAATCGTCATCAATCGAAGTAGAATCATCGTTATAATCGGAGAAACCCTCAAATTGATCTTTTGAAATGTCAAGAGGCGGAGAATTATCACGAAAAGGCACATCACACATATTATCGGGAATACCCTCGAACTTACTTGGGATTTGGACAAGGTTCTCGACACTAGACTTTATTACTTCGTCTAATTCTGTTGCCAGAATAGTGTCAAGATGCTCATCCTCCATTATGAGAGAGTCAACGGGCTCCTCGGTTGATAAAACGGGTGTGATTGCAACACACGGAGGAAGTCCAGAAATAATAATATCTTTCAAGGGAATAGAACTTTCCTCGTCATCGTCATCATCGTAGCAAATGGGAATCTTCCAATATCGATCTTTAGCCGCTTGATCTTCCGCAATTCGCTTATCTTCTTCCTTCTTTTGCATATATTGACCAACCATATCACATATGGATGTCATTTGCTCCATAATCTTATTTTGAGAATTGAGAAGCTCATTTTGAGCATTGAAGATTGGATGATTGACGGTATATTGTGGGGGTTGAAATTGGTCAAAACCGAAATAATTAGAATCATAACACGGATTAGGTTCGTAATAATTCATCGGTTGACATTGAAAAGTCTCGTGAGGACCCCCACAATCTTCACAACAAGGATATTGTTGTGGAAAACTCGGTGAAGTTTATGGAAAATAATCAAAGTTTTGATTGAAACACGGGTCCTGATTGTAGACAAACGGGACTTGAGGTGGACAATCGTAACCATGATGGGCATCGTTCCCACATAACTCACAAGAGTATGGCACGTATTGGGGTTGTGGAGGTGGGTTAAAAACGTTAGGAGAATCATTGACAAAATTAGGAGTGGAATCATAAGTGAATGAATTTCCATCTCCAGAATAGCATGTCGGATCGAAACTTGGCAAAGTTTGTGGGAGCTCATCAATGGTTTGATTGTTGCATGGTTCCGGATTAGAGATAATCGGAACTTGCGGTGGACAATTATAACCATAATGAGCACCGTTCCCACAAGACTCGCAAGTACATCGTTGACAAAAGATATCGTCTAACGAATCACCACACTCGTAACAACAATTGTGGTCAATATGTGGAGGACTTTGCGAGGAATTTTCACCGGGGTCCTGTTTGACAACGAATGGCTCTTGAGGAGCATTAACAACGTTGGTATTGTCATTGGATGACTCGGAAGTATCTTGAAGGTCTTGGAAAATTCCATTTTCAACACAATATGTAAACAAATCTTCCTTAAATTTCTTTCGTAAAAGAGCACATCCTCGACAATACGGACCATCAACCGGGTTTCCACACCTTGCACAATTCTGAGGGGGTCGTTGAGACGAGTCGGGTGTTTTATTAGGATCACGAACGATCTTGTCTACGAGACCCCCTTTAGAACAACAATAGTCTGTAGTGTACAAAGCTCCACAAGACGAGCATTCTTTAATCGTGTAAAGAGGATTTAAATGATAGTCGGATGACGCCATAAGAATTAAAAATAGAGGGATAAGAAGAAGAATTAAATGGCAAAGAGGTCAAAGGAGATTATTTTTGGTTTTTCGAGTTTTTTAAACAACATCTTTTATTAACGGACAAAATGAGATAAGACAACTTAAACCAATTAATCAACAAGCTTCTCGGTGACTCTTTAAAGAGAAAAACGCACAAAGGAGCGGAGGAGTAGGAAAGCGCGAAGCTATTAAAAACCTTTCTCCTTTAGGGTCGTAGTTCCTCGGAACAACCCGCCTTATACCCCTCTTAGAGTTTGTTTATCTTTCAAAGGTGAACCGTACCTCGCAAGTGACACAAAAGGTAAGTTTTTGATCTTTTGTTCGGGAACTTATTATGATAATGTTCCAATTGAGAACATTATTTTGATGATATGTTTTTTTTTCTTTTTAGGACAATTTTTTAATTTTTCTTGTTTTTATTTTATAAATATACTAATAAAAGAAAATAAAAAATACTTTTGTATTTTTATATTTTTATAACAAAAAAAAATAACTTCAAAAGGAAGTATCTTCAAAGCATAAATTTTCAAACACAACGACAATCGTATACAGTCCTCCCCGGCAGCGGCGCCAAAAATTGATCGTTTTGAGACTACCCCTTTATATATATATAAATATAAATAATTATAAATATTTAATAAGGATAATTATCAAAAAACATCTCAATGAAAACCGAAAGTAGTATATGATATTCCCGGGTGGTTTATCCCCAACGAGGAATGCAATGGAAAGTCGTTTGTCAGTTTGACACTTGATGCTTGAATGGAACAAAGATTATGATTGGTTTTCTAAATCTACAAGAAAATTAAGGCAATTTAAACTAAAAACAATTAAGACACACAAATTTAAACTAAAAACGCAAATGGGAATCCTAAAAACGTGACTAAATTATCAACTAAGTTAAAATTAAACTCTAAAAATGCAAACTTAGTTTCTAAACCTCTGAAATGACAAAAGAAAATTTTCTAAAAAGGAATTATATTTTTTTGACTTTTTAATAATTTTTTATGAATTAAAAACCTATTTATCTATTTAAAATTTTAGAAAATAACAAATTAACACCTAAAAATTCCAAAAAATAATTTTCTACTTTAGAAAAGTCTAAAATATGATAAAAACTTAGAAAGGTATTTTCCACTATTTTTTATAATAAAAATCTATTTTCTAAAATTAATTTAAAAAGCTAAAAATGAAATTTAAAATCTAAAAGTGATAAAAAAGATTTTAAACTTTGTAAAACTAAAACTATTTATTCTAAATCTAAAAACTATTTTTTTGTATTTTTAAAAATTAATTTACTATTT
>BQNB010164276.1:0-14350 GCA_026074375.1 Tanacetum coccineum
GACGTTATCAGTCTTTACTTTTTATGCTCTTTAAAAACATTATTGTCAGTTCTGGCAATATGCCGTATTCATTCATACGATACGCCGTATCCACCAGACTGACCCGTATTTAATTTGTTTAGTTTAAATTAACCATAGGTACCAAGATAGGAATGCACATTTTTCCTTTATTTTTACACAGGACCTCGTGAAAGAAATATCAACGAATATTGGCGGAGAATTTACAAATCTGGAAATCTTAAAGTGTTGGAGTCTTGTTAACTTCAAGGCGGCTGTTCAACACACAATCTTGCTCATAAACGCAACTTGGAGAATCTACCGAGTAAATATCAGGGGAGTTTCTCATTCTAATTCTTTTTGTTACCCATAAAGATTCACATAACAAGAGACATGATCTGGAGGTCGGGGAGGATTGAACAAATGTTTAGCCATATTATTTAGTGAGAGAAAGGAAAGATGTGTGTGTTCTAGAGAGAGAAACACATACCTTATTACAAGTGAAATGAATCCTCACCCCTCCATGGAAGTATGGAGGGGATATATATAGCCCTGGACACGATCTACTTACTACACTTGACATTTCTAGTCCCTGCGTGTCCGACTAATATAAACTAATGTAATTCTGTATTAGCCGACATATTTTAAGGCTAACAATCTTCCCCCAATATGTGGGCATACGGAATTACTTACAATGTTCCTATCAAGTACAAATACAACAAAATAAAATGACATCCAAGGCGCTTCCAATGCTGAAGATGACGTCTTTGTCTTCTAGTCTTGATACTTGTACTCCAGCTTGGATCTTCTTTGTCTTGACTTGTTCTGGAACCATTGTAGTATGCATGAGTTGGATTAACTTCCCCCCAATTCATGCAGCATGTCTTTAAAAGCTTTCTTCATAGACTCCTTTTTGGCAAAGTTTCTGAATCAGCTTCCCCCCAAACCAACATCCGTATCTTGAGCAGATTCTGAAACGTTGATGTAGCTTGAACGATCTTCTAACATTGACATTTAAAGTGCACAGCGGAATTTAGTAGAAGAAACAGTCAACCACACCATCTAATACTGCTTCTATACTGTATCATGACATTCGGTCTTGGTGAATATCCGTTCGGGGGAACATGCAAGAGATCAGCAACAATTCTTCTCACGCTTGCAGAATACTTCACACACCATACTAAGTGAAGTAGTATATGGAAGTTGACCTGATAACATCAAAGTATCAAAGTACACGTATTCCCTCATGATGGTTTCGAACTCTCGGAAGCATCATTAATGTGTACGCCCATATACACGAGAAGTTCTTGTCATAAGCAACAATCTTGAAAAGTTATGAAAGACATTGAGGAACTTTGAAAGATTTTTGTTGAGACTGTGAAGTATCATTGACGTTCAGTAGCTTTAAATATCCCGTGAGAGTTGATGATCACATTTCAACCTTATACTCTCTGGCTAACTTACCAACCTCGTATTCTGTCGGCTATTGCTGTGACCACTTGGTGAAGTAAACCCAATATACCAAACTTAAAAATGAAGTAGAATTCCCTAAATTTGTTACTTAAGCTTGCACTGTTGTTGATTGAATAACGGTGCAGAAGAAAGCCTCTAAGTACCATATACCCAACATCAAAAGTATAATTAGTACATCACCTCTTGAAATTATCCACATCGGCTTCTGCGTGTGACACTGAGTACTACAATATAACTCCTTTAAGTGATAGTTATCCAGGTCTTCACCTAACCGCCCCTTGACCGCTAGTAACTAGATAATTCAAGTCTTAATCATGACTGTATACGTTCATGCAAGTCATCAATTGATAGATTGGGTTTGAAGAAAAGGGGTAGAAAGTAGAAGGAAGTCTCGATGATGAAATAAGTAGACGCCTCCGTGAAACCCACTTCAATCTCAAATAAGGGATACCAAATCAACTTCGTGATCACTTGACATTAAAGTCCAAATTCCATAGCCGTTTTGACGTTTTAGTGAATCTTATTCGGATCGTTTGTAGTGTTATGTATCATGTTTGTTGTGTTGTTGTTCAAGAATGTCGTTAAACATGACAAATGTTATTTTGAATGTCGTTAACGAATAAACATCGTCTAGTCCAACTTGACGTTAAAGTGTTTTTTTTGTACCCCGGCTCGGTCCATAAATATAATCCAAGCCATAAAAAAAATTAGCTACAACATAGCCAATTTCGTCCATTAATAACACAGCCCATTAAATCGTATAGCCCAAGTCCATCTATATTTGAGACAACACTTGGCCCATGCGTTTTTGTTAAGCCTTGGCCCAACACCCATATGCATAACCCGTTTGGAGATATAACTATACCAATCCCTAAAATTCTCCACTTAACCCTAATCTTCTCATACAATAGAAAACGCAGTCACATATTCAATCTCTCCCAAAAACTAATACTCAGTTTATCATCACCAGATCCAAACTCCATTCGAGACACACAAAAAAACATATCCCGTCCCTTATGATTAAGGTATTCTTATCACGAAACAAAATCCCATCCCGTAACTTGAAGGTGACATCAATATCGTTTTAACGGTCTCAGGTAGGGTCGTATTTGCTTTGTATGTCATAAAATGAAACAAAGAAATACTATGACACAATTTGTTATACGCATTTCTTTGAATTCGAATATCAAAAGGGTTAAGCCCAACATAGATCTATGATGATTCTTGTCGTGTTCTTGATCTTGTAAGGTCATTGCTTCTATGATACAACACGAAAAATCTGAGATCCTTTTTAGTTTTCGAGTCATGTGGTTGATGAAGGGATGTGGAGAATGGAGTGTAGATATTGTGACGATGAGTGTTAGGTTTAGATGTGTGTGGTTGTTGGATTTGATTGATGACTGTTGATGTTGTTGCTTGATGTTAGTTGATTTGGTTTAATCATGTTTGACTGTTGTATCTCATTTCTGAATGGACTCATTAGAGTTGACCGGGTCAACTCGGTAATAACCGAGTTGACTCGGTTTGGTTTGAGGTTTTAACAAAACGCAACCAAGAGACAATTTGGCCAGCGTTTTGTTTAGATTTGGCATAGATATATGTCTTCATTGTACCTGACCAAAACGCAACGCCAAATCGCAATGAGAGGCAAAACGCAACCATCAAAACGCAACTATTTTGAACCAAAACGCAACCTGCAAATCGCAACATGTACTTTTGTACTATTCTTCTTAAAACCGGATCTGTTTTTGTCTTTTTGGTCAAAACGCAACCAAGAAAAAAATAAACCCAAAAGTGTAAACTTTGTCTTCAAAGTACAAAAACTTGGCAGAAACATAAACAACACCATATAACTTTTTTTTTTCATGATATTTTCCCAAGAAAAAAAATAATCACGATGAACAGTAACACCATGAACAGTAGATGAACAGTAAAGACCAGTGTCATGAACAGTAACTGGGGTATGAACAGTAACAGTAACAACAAACAAATGATACAATACACTCCTGCAGCTCTGGTACCAATTGTTACCCATAAAGATTCACATAACAAGAGACATGATCTGGAGGTCGGGGAGGATTGAACAAATGTTTAGCCATATTATTTAGTGAGAGAAAGGAAAGATGTGTGTGTTCTAGAGAGAGAAACACACACACCTTATTACAAGTAAAATGAATCCTCACCCCTCCATGGAAGTATGGAGGGGATATATATAGCCCTGGACACGATCTACTTACTACACTTGACATTTCTAGTCCCTGCGTGTCCGGCTAATATAAACTAATGTAATTCCGTATTAGCCGACATATTTTAAGGCTAACACTTTTTAATTCTCGTATTTAATGTTTTACATATACAACGAGGACGTTGTATAATTCAAATGGGGGGATGAAATTAGCATGTTTACTTGTCCTATTTTTCATAGTAAAATGCTTAAATTATGCTCAAATTTAAATTTTTTTCAAGCATACTTTTATGAAAATTACATGTTACATAACCTGCACACAATAACCCTTGTTAGATATTGTGAGGATTTAACCTTTCTGTTTCCAAATGTTTACCCAAATTCCATAAAATATGAGTGTGCCGGTGATGTAGTGGACTTTAGAACTTGGCTTGGTATATCACTCGAGACTACAATAATGAGTATTATGGATTTAATTAGAGTAACTTGTTTAAATTGGTAAATTTTATGATTACACCCAAATCGCCTTAACATGTTGTTTATTAACTAACTACATCGGTTAGTTAACCTCAAGTTTTAAACCCTTTTCCACTCTTATCTTTAGAGTGAAGATCCACTAGAACAACCCGTAGAGCCAATCCTTTAGGAATTACACCAACTATTTGTTTCGTTACACCCTTACACCTTAACCTACCCTGTTAGATTAAGTTTAATTTACAGTTGCTAGTTGCTTAAAGTGTAAAGTTTGTATTTCCTGAGTCTTGTGTCATTTTCTATCTTTGGTGCGGTTGGAAATTTACACATTGCAAATAGGAATGTATATTAGTAGTCAAAGCTCATGTGATTTTACTACCGTCACAATTAATGGTGAGTCCGAAGAACGAAAAACTATCGAAGAAATTATCCAAAATTATTATGATCGTGAAGATGGTGAAACTACACCGAAATTTGAAGTATAGTTAGTAAAAAAACAAAAAAATCGAAAAAAACAAAAAAACAAAACAAAAAAGAAGGAAAGTTTGAAGATGATCATTTCGTAACTACCGAAGGAATTACACAAAGGATCAATTATTCGTTGATATGTCTTAAAATCAACAATGTAGAGTATTGTACAAAGTGGAAGATATTGCCACTTGCCTTGTAGAGTATGTAAAAGTTATGGGATGATTGGGAAGTTGACCGTTACGGGAACACCAACTTAGGTTGTTATTTTTTATCGATGGTCAAGATGTTGTAAATAGTCGTGTCTTTGTCATAGTAACGGTCAGGAAAAGTGTCTAGCAACTTGTACTTTAGGCTTAATCTATTTGTTTTTTGATTTTTACTTAACAACAATTTACTTTCCTCTCACCTGATGATTAGCCACTGGTTTTACGCGAATAAGGATTCATACGAACATACATGTCTATTCCGTCGTTATGGCCATGTATGCATGTTTCGTACTTGTTGGTTTATGATTTTTAGTGAAAGTTAGAAGGTTCCTGCCCTATATCATTCTTCATCCTAACCGTTGGTTAAATTCGAATGGGGATGTGATCGAACACACATGTCTATTCCGTCGCTATGGCCATGTATGTGTGCTTCAGCTGCCTTGTTGGAGTGGTACTTCTGGTGAAAGATTGTAGAATGATCAACTATACGCCTTTCCATACAAAAACTCATATTTACCTTTATAAATTTGTTACTCCTTGGGTTTAGTGGTGGAGATGTGTATTATTGCCAATCTTATGACAGAATACTCATCATGACTGAGCAATTGAGCGAATTAGTTACATGTTGCCACATAGATTAGTTGAGTGATTTGAGTGTTTTCATCTTCCTATTTTGTGAGGTGTTTGGTTGTGTACTTGTAATAGATCAAATAAATGCTTTAACGTAAAACATCCTCAGGGATACATTTTTTATAAACTTCTAGAGGCTACTTGAGGACAAGTAGGATTCAAGTGGGGGGATATTTGATGACATCAAATAACATCTATTTCATAGCATCATTTATCCTATGTAAATAACTTATTTTGTATTATTATTATAAGAATTGCTACTTAATTGTTTATATTTGTTATTTGCAGTAATTATCGAGTAGTTGGCAAAAGATGGAGAAAATGACGTGCTTTGGAGCATAAACGAAGAGTTTCAGAAAGTCGCTGATTCTGACATCAATGCGCCGTATCATTCTAGAAGCATACGCCGTATCTAAAGACTTTGAAGAACTCAAGACCATTACCTGACTTTGAAGAATATGCCATTGATACGTTGTATATGATACTTTCGTCAAAAATCAAGAAAAACACATTTTCAGCCAATACTCTGTATCCAAAAACCCCAATACTCTGTATTGGTCAATACTCCGTATCCAAGAAATCAGATATGGCGTATTGGTCAATACGCCGTATTTAAAAATCGGATACGGCGTATCTAATTTCTTGCGTAAGAATTTTGGAATATTTTATTCTTGGAGCCCACGCCAAGTCATCCAATACGCCATATTGAGCTTCTCACTACGCCGTATCGAACCGACTACCAGACCCTATAAATATAGACAACCCTAAACTCAATTTTAGGGATGCAAGTGAATCCTTAAACCACCAAGTTGACCAAAAGACGATTAGAAGAACATAGAAGGTCAAAAAAAGAGCCTCAAGATCATAGGAAAACTCTTGTAATCTTCGTGCAACCGAATACGCGTTCGATTAAGGTTTCTTTATTTTAATCGTTCATATATCAAACCGTGTGTATTTTTACAATGACTGTCTTTATGAAGATCTAATGTTTGCTTTGTTTATCTCGATTGCTTAATTTATCGTTGATTGTTGTTTATGTTTATCAATTTATATTCGTTTACGTGCTTAAGTATGCGACCTATCATTTAACTGTGTCTAGTCCTACATATTTAATGCGCTGTAACTTCGATGTTGTCTGGGCGTAGGCTAAGAGTCCGGGATAGCTCTCCATATTGCAATTTATATATCTAGAATCATAGGATCACAAATATTGACCTATCCTTGCCTTTAAGTTAGTGAGCTTAGTTGAGCCATAAGGTGACCTTGGTATCAACGAGTACGTTTTTATTCCATTGGTAAGGACTCGGACAGTGGACTACTAGTATATAAAGAGTCGTTAAGCAGTAAGTGGGTAAAGTCTCGATGAGCTAGGGTTTAGTAAGAGGACCATTACTTAGATCTTAAGATAGATTGTAATCAACAAATGCTTGCTTTATGCGGATGCGTCTAATTGTGACAGAATTAGCGTGTCTAGGGCTTAAGAAGAAGTACCGCCTAAGTCTAGGAATCATATGCTCTTCGAGATAAGACAATCATTGCACTAAATAAACAAACCGCGTTTTATCAGATTATTCATGGTTGATATGTTTTCCTTACATTAGTTCTCGACCGTTCCTTTATCGTTTGCTTGTCTTTTTGTGTATGTTTATTGCTTTACTTGTCATCAAAACCTTAGGTTAGATAATTAAACCTTGTGCCACTCTCTCAGGCTGAAATATCCCTTATCATTAGATTAGGTCTAACTTAGGTCTTGCATAAATTAGATTAATTTAGGTTTAACTTAGATAACTAAAATACTGATAGAATTAGGAATTAATGCTTTCGCTCTTAGTGATCGACACCCTACTTACCAACGAAACTACAATTAACCGGGTACACTGCCCGTTAAAGTGTTGTTTTTAGGTATAGTCGGCATAAAATAAATAGTAAAACTTAATCCATAAATAATACCTACATAACGACACATCACCACCAATATAACTTCTTGAGGTTGTGATACATCTTATCAGATCCTGGATGAATAGAGTATTTAGACTTGTGTGACTCATTCATGATTAAGTCTCTTAATCCTCCAAAACGTGGTACCCAACTCCGTTTCTCAATGCAGTGTTTTCCATCAGCACGCGTCTCAAACTTTTTGTTCATTCCATTGAGATTTTCCTCCTTGACGTTTTCCTCCTTCATTGTTTCAGCTTGGGTATTTAGAATCAATGACGGAACGTTTAGATGAATAGTCCTCATTAAGGCTCGAACTTGTAGTGGCTTAATCCTTTCTTTCTGGCTTAAGGCATTGGCCACCACGTTCGCCTTCCCAGGGTGATAACGAATTTCACAATCATAATCACTCAACAACTCCAACCATCAACCTTGCCTCATGTTCAACTCCTTCTGATCAAGAATATGTTGCAAGCTTTTGTGATCAGTGAACACAATGCACTTTCTGCCATACAAATAATGTCTCCACATTTTTAGAGCGAATACTATAGCTCCTAACTCCAAGTCATGAGTCGTATATTTCTTCTCGTGAATCTTGAGTTGGTCGGATGCGTAAGCTATGACTTTCTCCTTTTGCATCAAAACCGCGCCTAATACCTTGTGCGAAGCATCACAATAAACCATGAAGTTTTCGCTTCCTTCGGGTAATGCCAAAATTGGTGCGCTGCATAATTTCTGCTTCAGTAGTTGGAATGCATCTTCCTCCTTTTGCTCCCCAATCAAACTTTATGGTCTTCTGAGTCAACTTGGTCATAGGTTTAGCAATCTTTAAGAAGCCTTCAATAAACCGTCAGTAGTAACCTGTAAGACTCAAGAATTGGTGAATCTCCGTTGGAGTCTTAGGCGATGCCCGATCCTTGATTGACTCTATCTTAGCGGGATCCACGTGAATGCCTTCACTATCAATCACGTGTCTGAGAAACTGTACCTTCAAGAGCCAGAATTCACACTTAGAGAATTTGGCGTACAATTCCTCCTCTTAAGTAGTTCCAGTATTAGCTTAAGGTGCTCTTCATGCTCCTCTTTGTTCTTAGAGTAGATCAATATATCATCGATGAATACTATCACGAACTTATCTAAGTACGATTTGCATACCCGATTCATCAGATCCATGAATACCGCCGGTGCGATGGTCAATCCAAAAGGCATCACTTGGAACTCATAGTGGCCATAACGAGTCCTAAACGCCGTCTTTGGAATGTCATCCTATCGAACTCTGAGTTGGTGATAACCAGATCTCAAGTCAATCTTAGAGTAGACACTTGATCCTTGCAATTGATCAAACAGATCGTCAATTCTCAGAAGTGGATAACGGTTCTTCACCGTAAGCTTGTTCAATTCACGATAATCTATACATATTCTGAACGATCCATCCTTCTTCTTGACAAATAAGACCGGAGCTCCCCAAGGTGAGGAACTTGGTCTTACGAACCCCTTGTCAGCAAGTTCTTATAGTTGTTTAGATAAATCTTGCATTTCAGACGGTGCCAGTCTATACGGAGCTCGTGCTACGGGTGCAGCACCGGGGACTAAGTCGATGTGGAATTCAACTTCTCGAGTGGGTGGAAGTCATGGCAAGTCTTCTGGAAAGACTTCTAGGAAATCCCGTACAATAGGTACGTCTTCAAGTAGCTTCTCTTCCAACCTGTCTTTAGCTTTCTTCTCAGTAATCTGAGCCAAAAAGACGTAACTCCCTTTCTGAATGTAATTATGGGTTTTGGTGCACGAGATGATGCTCAACTTAGAGCTACTCTTTTCATCAATTCTATCTCCATAAATCATCAATACCTCGTGACCGTAAGGGATATGGACAACCTTCTCATCACAAATGATAACGGCATAGTACTTCGATAACCAATCCATTCCTATAGTAACGTCAGAACTACCAAGCTCAACGGGCATTAGGTTAATATTGAACGGGTGATCCAGCAAGTTTAATGTGCAACCTCTAAGTATGGTACTAGATCATGCGACTCTCCCGTCGGCTAATTCAACAACATAGCTATAGTATAAGGTAGTTGGGGCAAAGTCAATTAAGGAACTAAAAGCAATCGACATAAAACTCCTATCAGCACCAGAATCAAACAACATGGAAGCATAATGGTTATTGAGGAGAAATGTACCCGTAATGACATTGGAGTCTTATTTGAGTTCTCCTTCACCTAGTGCATAAGCCCTTCTACGTGCTTTACTATTAGCAACTTGCATCCTACGACTCTGGTTCTTTAACTTAGGACAATCCTTTTGTAGTGTCCCTATCTTCCACACTTAAAGCATGTAATAGTTCTCTGTTACACCACAGGGTCTCCTTGGGTTGTAGCAGCAACTGAAGCCTTACAATCCCTAGCCATATGGACAACCTTCTTGCAGTTACTACATTTTACAAAACACAGTCCCTCATGGTGTAATTTGCATTTGTTGCAGTAAGGTAGATTCCCAACATATCCCCTCTTTTCATTGTTTCCAACAGTATAAGCCCATGCCACATTCTGTCTTTTGAAGGGTGGTTGTTGCACACGATTGTCTCATGGGGTGTTCTCTAACTTCCTCTTATTCTCAGCATTTCTAGTTGCATAAGCACACACTTTTTGATCCATTAGGCTATTGGCCATTTTGATGGCATCTTGGAGTCGAGTAGGTTTAGATGAGGTCACATTTCCCTGGATGTTATATGGGAGACCCCAGATGTACCTCTCGATCTTGTCCTCTTCCTCGGGGACCATTCTTAGACACAACATGGTCAGCTCCTGGAATCGACGTGTGTAGCTAGCAACATCAGTCCCTTTCACACTCAGATTCCACAATTCGTTTTCCAATTTCTGAATCTCATTCCTCGGATAGTAAACTTTGATCATCAGCTTCATCAAATCTTTCCATGACATCTCATAAGCTTCATCAATTTCAACAGTTTGCACATGGGAATTCCACCATGTAAGGGCACCATACAGCAAGGTACAAGTAGCAAACTTCACTTGGGAATTCGGAGGACAGTTGCTGATACGATACACAGACTCTATTTTCTTAAACCATCTTGCCAAACCCACAAATCCTTCAGTTCTACTAAAGTTGTGAGGTTGACAGTTAAAAAAATCCTTGTAGGTACAAACTCAAGCAACCGGTGCAACTCCCCCTGCACCTCAATTCATCCCATTATGGTTTCCATTTCCGTTGTTATTACCATTGTTTCCATTCCCTCCACCGTTACCATTTCCATTTCCTCCACTGTTACCATTCCCGTTTCCTCCACCGTTACCATTTCTGTTTCCTCCACCATTACTGTTATCATCCCCATACTCATCATCACTTCCAACGATGGGTCTGAGGTTACAGTTAGCTTCTTGTTTAGCCAACGCTTCAGCCACACGACGGTTAATTAGTTCTTCAATTGCCTCAGGTATCATTCCAGATCGTGTGATAGTCATTGCTCTAATCACAAAGATATAGCGCTTGGTGAGTTTTGATACGAGATAGGGTTACTATAAACGATATTTAGAAGTAATGATATGTAAATATAAAACATAATAGAACCTTGTTTTTCCAGAACGAACTAAATAATATTGCATCATATAAAGAATATAACGAAATTATCATATATAGATAAAATAGGAAGTCATCATATCATAAATAATGATTCAGTTACATCGCCGCTTTCCAAAGATAGAATATATATCCCTAATACTACTACTAGCTAAGATTTGTTGATTTCATAAGTCAAGATACAACAAATCTAAAGATGGTAACCAAGACGTCTCATTGCAAAGGCCTCAAGTCTCCTAAAATCCATCATGTCATAGTAGTGTGATAATCATCAAATACAACCCTCTTAATATAATACATATACGTATACGTAAGCTAAGTATCTTACAAATTATTCTTAGGAAAGAATAAAAAGTAATCAACACGGGTATCGTTCTCCTCGGTGAGAGGTGAATGGAAATTTACGGTTATGTCGGGAATCGAGCTTGAATGACATAAAAGATTTGGATTTGATTTCTAATTCTAATAATGCAAATGGAAAGTAAATTTAAGGCACGCTAATCTAAAATAAACACAATTAAAACATTAAGCACGAAAACGTTAACGGGAATTTAAAAACGCGACATTAAAGCAAGTAATTCAAATTTTAACCCTACGAACTCAAATTTAACTTCTAAAAATCCTAAATGACTAAAAATAATTTTAGAAAAAAGAATTATATTTTTTTGACTTTTATTTTATTTATAATGAATTAAAAACAGTTTAAATCTAAATTAATTATTAAAAATAGCAAACTAATTATTAAAATTCTGGAAAAATTAGGAAAACTACTTTGACTTATTTAAAATCTATGAAAAATAAAACTGGAAAATAAACTAAAACAAATAAGCAGTTAATAAGCAAATAAGCAAAATAAGCTTAAAACTAAAATTGACTATAACAATTAAATGTTGCATGTCTTTAAATGAAAAAGACCCCAGGGCAGTTGGTTAAGTGTTGTGTGTGTGAGGCGTTGAGTGTGAAAGGGAGAGGTCACAGGTTCGACCCCTGTGACCTTTCTTTTTTTAAAAACATTTTTTTTTTCTTTTTGAAAAAACTAACTACTAATTAAAATAAGAAACTTTAATGAAAGCACTTTTTTCAAAACCTAAGAATAAGTTGTAATAAGAATAAAGAAAGGTAGCAGATTTGGTTTTCTTAAAATTTAGAAAATAAGCTAAACTGTTTGAGCTTTTAAGATTCAATAAGCAACTAAAAACCTAATAAGCTAAAACCAGACCTAAAGCACCTAAGACTAACATTAAGCTAACATTATAAGCTAGAAAACTACTAAAAACTTAAAACAGCAGACATACAAAGACCAGACTTTCGGACCTAATTCCAACTTATTAAATAGAATTTAAGACAATTAAATGTACTATAATTAATTTATGGATAAGCTAACCAGGGCTTATTCTAGTTCTAATAAGCAAATCTAAACAGAAAATAAGCAAATCTAATAAGCAAAGAAGTCAGAAATCAAATAAGCTGTTATGGAAAAAAACTTACTAAAATCAGACTACTAAAGCACTTTTGAGCTAGAATTTAAGCTACTAAATCATTAAGCTAGACACTAAAAGCTTAAAACAGGTAAATCTTATACAACTAAGAATCCAAATAAGCTAAAAAATAGCAATTAAGATAACTAATTAAGCTAGAAAAAACTATTTGAAAAGGTCAGTATATACTGATTAGAATCAGTATGTACTCACTCTTGTTTTTGGAAGATTGCTACTTTTAGCCTTAGAATTAAGCTAGAATAAGCTGATATGAAAACTTAAAAAGTTAAAACAGAACAAGCTTTATATCTAAAGAGCTTATACTATCAAATTCAGACCATAAAACAAGTTTATCAAACCTCAATTAGCTAATGAAAATTGGCTTTTGGACTATGAAAATGAGACTTAAGAAACTATGACAGATTTGACTCAAACACAAATAACAATTGCATACTTATACTAGACTTATTTTACTACATAAAGGACTCAAACTAACATGAAAATGACACAAAATAAAATCTAAATAAGATCTAAGCAAATAAACTATAAAATGAAACTGCTAATACCACAGATTCAAACCATTTATACAATGAACCTCAAGCTTGATTTGTGGACTTTAAAAACTTGCAGACACTGACTTAAGGACTAATTTGAGGTTTGATAAAACTAATTTAAGTGACAAAAGAGACTAGGCAGTACTAACATATGTTAGTACTGCTAGTGCCAAACACCCCTTTAAATTTTTAAAAACCATTTTAAAACTAAAACAGATTATGAAAAGCTTCTTTTTATGAAAACAGATAAAGATCAATGACAAATGATGACAAATAAGCAAAAACCTCTGAAGAATAAGCACTAATTGATGAGCTAAACTGATAAGCTATTATGACTTAAAATGGACAGTTTTAACTAGAACTTAAACTAAGCTAATTTAAACTAAAGACAAGACATATTAAGCTAATAAAAGACTAAACAAGCATGAATAAGTAATAATAAGCACAGATTAAGCAGAATGATAAGCAAAAAAGTATTTAGGATAAATATAAAGTAAAAGAGAAAGTGTACCTTGATCCTAGTTTAAACAAGGATCATAAATGCTCATTTAGAGCTTATCTACAAGCTAGCTTATAAAATAAGCTCAGAATAATCCCTATAAGCCCTTCTAGATCTGGCTTATCTTCCAAATGGCTTATTCAAGATACTTAGGTAAATTTGAGTGAACCAACTTATGCAGTTAAGCTTTAGAGAGCTAAACTGCATAAGCAACAGCTAGAAAGGTAGTTTGAGCTTATTTAAAACACATTTTGAGTAACAAGTATAAGAGAAAACTATATTTTAAGAGACAAATTAAGCTGAAAAAGAAATTTTATTAATAATAAAGTGATTACAAGGCTGTTTAAAATACAATAAGCAAATTAAGCTGAAAATAAATCTATTCTACTCCTAAACTACTCCTGCTCTAGATAATTACAAATGAAGAAATCCTATTCTATTTATAGAGAAGCCAAGGGGCTTGGTGTGCTTTTTGTGTGAGGAGAAACCTTCAGAGCTAATCTTGGCCTTCCATCTCTTAACCGCCATAAATCCAAATCAATCTGAGCCCTTCCTTTGATCACCACGTCACACTAGTCAATCAAAATGCTTGGGATTGCCAACGTGTCTTCCCAAGTGTTCTTAGGGTGTCAGACGTTAGCTTCTAGAAGCAATTGAGAGCGTAGGATTGGGTGAAAGGGGATTTACCCTATGTTATATGATACAGTGAAAATGGGAGGGAAAAAGGGACGAAGGGTGTTTCAGTAACATTGACCCTAAATGTTTATATCTGTTGACTTTTGACCGGGTATTTGGGATTGGGCTTTTTGTTATAATTTTGGGCCGGGAAGTAGATTATAGGAAATGGATTT
>BQNB010164277.1:0-14350 GCA_026074375.1 Tanacetum coccineum
AATGAATGATTTAAAATGGGACATTAACTAGACTAGGTCGTGTGCGGACGTCATTGCGTTGTTTGTGATTTAAGTTTTCTATTGGAGACAATTTGCTTGAGGTGAGTCCTCATAGCCCTACTTTTTACTGCTTTTCCTATGGGGGGGAAATGATACTCAAAGGTATTTTAAACTGTTTTTCTTTTGAACTGTGCAAAACATGATTTCGTTTTTAGGACAATCTATGTGCTTATGACCGCTATGTGAATTATATGCATTGGTATGCTTTGCTGTGAGAACATTCTGTGTGGTCATTCACCCTAATTTGCTCCAGCTGGTAGGCGTTAGGTGTAGTATGTCATCGGGGTTGCGACCCTAAGAGCATTGGTACGCGCTGGTGATTAGACTAGCGGGGATACTAGGTCTCGTGACATGATTAGCGGGAATGCTAAGTTATGGGTTTGTTGCATATAGTCACTGTCATATAGCAAAATTGTCTAACTGATTGAAATTATTGGCACAGCGACTGGGTTTTGAGTTAAAACCTACGAGCTCACCGACTTTATTGTTGACGTTTTCGAGTATCATTTTCAGGTGATGTTAATGATCGTTAGAGTGTGGTGCTTGTAGCAGACTTTAGGGAATCCTATAGGAATCTTGTTTGAAAAGTCTTGCATTTGATGTACACTTTGGATTTGGTTTTCTTGAGGATTGAGATAAGATTTCATGGCTATGTGGGCTTAAGTTTATAATCATTGGCGACTATGTGTTGTGTTCTTGATCCGGGACATCACTTAAGGTTTCATTAAGGTTGATGGTCATCATGACACTATTCATTTATGCATTTTAGATTTTTCTATTTTGTATCTTGTGTTGTGATTGATCATTTTGTTGCACTTCCGTGTTTCCGCCTATGACGGGGTGTGACAATTAACTCCCTCTGAAAGAGTTCCTGTGCTTTTTAAGTATATTGAGTGATAAGTATGGAGACCAGTTAGTTCCTACACTAGGGGTCGGAGTAATATATCCTCCCTAGTACCCGATGGATCCCATATTGACTAGATAATCTAATAATGGGGCAAGCAAGGTCCAAACCACCCGTACTACCAAAACCCAGGGTTAGACGATAGTCAAGGAATATCTAACAAAACCATAATCTAACAGGAAGCAAATATCATAACAATAGTAACTACATAACTAGGCCAGCACTTTAAGTGCTTAGCCGCTCATGGTAACGGAAACACAGCAAGAAATAAAAGTAATCATAGATTGAAAGCTCATAATTCTTACAGTATTTGTATTTGAATGAGTAAATACAAAAAGTAAGTAAAGTTTGATCTCCTTTGGACTCCAGGTGGAATTCTTTGAAGGTTGGAAGCCTTTGTCGCCTCTCCAATTGGCTGTAGAGGAAGTGATGTCAGAATAGCTTGAATGAGGCCTCTATTTATAAGTATTGAACCTGTTACGCCGTAACTGATAAAAGTGTTACGTCGTAACCTTCTTACACGGCATTCCATAAATAAGCAATTGTTGCGGCGTAACCAGATACTGCGTTACGCCGTAACCTTCAAATAATTTCCATATGTACGTGATCTTCATTCCATATTTGTGGATCTTCATGGTTACGGCATAACCATAAGGGGTGTTACGCCGTAACTCTATCTTGGGTAAGATTTCCTTCCAAATACATGGTTACGGCGTAACTAGATATGGTGTTACGCCGTAAAGTTGTCCTTGATCTTCGTACTTGCTTAATATATGTTACGGTGTAACCATTTTTGGTGTTACGCCGTAACATTCTTCAGATAATTACACTTTAAGCCCTTTTTCCCTTGTTTCTTGTCATTTTCCTGCATTTCACCTGAAAACTACAAAATGATAGAAAATATCTCGTTTTCGAGTATTAGTGAAACATTTGCAGGTAATATAGGGGGTATTTTGCCACTAAAAAGTATTAAATATTTGATGTTATCAAATATCCCCCCACTTGACTTCTGCTTGCCCTCAAGTAGAACCTGTTAGAACATTTCATAAAAAGATTTCTCGAGAATAACTTCAAGAAATGAATCTATAAAACAAACATACCTCCTATATAGGTATTAGTAAACATTTTTTCAAGCTGTTAATATAAAAGGGTTATTTTATTTTTACCACCAAAGAGTATTAAAAATATTTGATTTTATCAGGTCGTCTCATGCTGTCTACTAAGATTCCCTAAATTTGTGTGTTAAGCTACTGGATTTTATATAGGATTTGTCCTAGTAGCCACTACTTTAGTGGAGGTACATCCTAGTTAAAGGGCAACCATATCTTTCTAAACTATAAGTACAGGTCCAACTCTGTAGGTTTCCTCCCAACTACTATATCTAAATTTTGAACATAAATTACAACACCTTTTCCCGGCACCTATTTCTAACTATAGTAAAGGTCCTACTTGTAGGTTTCCAACTATATCTAATTTGACTAAACACCTTTCCCGTATGTTTCCATGGTTTTCTCATTTTGTTTCTTTTAGATTTAGATTTTGATCGCACATTCACATCATTCATATCATTCACATAATTAATAACACACATATCATGATTGGCATCAAATAAACATTTGTTACGGATAGCACAAATAGATTTAAACTTAGCATCTCTCACAAAATGCTTAACATGAGCATTATTGATAGGTTCAAAAATAGAATTTATCTTATTTAAACTAGATTTAACTTTCCTAGAGTGGTCTTTTACTATATTCTTCTGATTGCTACTTGGTGGTTACGAGATCCTATTGTTCTTTGTATTGTCTAAAGGCTTTGATCCGCTAGCACTAGTAGTAGGTTTTACTCTTGTAGAAGTCAACAAAGGCTTGTTAGAATCTTTGGTTTTAAGAGAATCAGTCTGCTTGGGATTGTTGCTTGAAGATGTGACAGGTTTGGCAAACCTAACCTTTTTATCCTTGTTCATTGGTGTGACAGCAACTAATTTCTCACAAGGTTTCGTTAAACTAGGGCATGTCTTAGGGACATAGACTAACAATTCCTGAACGTGTTTTGTAATCATGCAAGCAGATTCTAATAAAGGTTCACTAGGATTCTATTTTCTAGCGCATTCTACATATCCACGAAGGGTGTCAGTATTTTCTATAGTCTTTCCAAGATAAAACTCATAGGCATCTCTGTTGTTCTTAAGTCTACGAGAAATAGGTTCTATATCTAGCTTGAACATTCCCGGAGCAATAGTGGCCCTAGGTTTTAAACAGCAGTATCGACAATACCCAACAGCAAAGTATCGACAGAAGAGACGGATTTTTTTTATTCCCTTCCATTCCTTTAAATGTTCTTTGTTGATAGAACACTCGATGTCCTATTCTAATATCGAGTCAAATTGGACTTATTGGTACATAGGCATCAGATGTGAATTTTCAAATGTCCTCAGGTTCTTTTCTTAAATTTTCATTTGCCAGAGAAGTATTCTTGTCCACACCAACTTCTCCAAGCTAAATGTTTATCGTTTCAATCTCATCAATGTCTTTCCTTTACATTCTTCCCACACTATCTTTCTCCACTCAAAGATTTTAATTTCCTATTACTTATAACTTTCTTAGACTGTGTCCTTTTGTAACACCCCTCAAATCTGAGCACTAGCAGCGGAATTGTAGTTTGAATATCCGAGGGCAGTTACATTATACGGATCAATAGGCACAAGTACCGGATAGAACGTACTACTAACGTGTCATTTTGACAAAGTGATACATTGGATTAACAAAAAAACATGTTTGTACATAAGCCCATGGCTTTCAAATTGTTCAACAATATAAATAAAGAAACTCCGGTTTATAACAATTGTCCCCCACATGTTATAAGAATCCCCAAATCTTAATGTTTTTACAACTCTTCAATTTATTGACTTCCAAGTGTATCAACCGCACCCGTGCCTATTGACGTCTGAAAAACCATGCTTAAAACGACAACATAAGTTGGTGATTCAATAGTGTTAATGTAATCAATGTAGGACCGCAAGATTTCTCCAGTGTATAATTGAGCAAACACATGCAAACATCATAAAAAGAAATTACGTTTTCCCTAAGCTCATGACACTGAAGCACGGACATGTAATGAATGCAAGTGATATTGAGGCCAATGAATGCCCGTGAATGATGTATCTAACCGAAACATCCCAAGAGTCCGACATGGTATACGTACGTTTCCCAGTGAGAGAGCTAACCACCCGAAATCGGGGACATTTGTGGCAATCCCAAATTAGATTCTATCTATAACATTCGGCAGCTCATAATCCTGTAATTGACAGGTTCATGATTAAAAAGGGCTCAGTGGGTAATCACTGACACTTAGGCAACACGTAAACATTGTAGTTAAAAACTTGCGTCCAATTTTGTAAAACAAAGCATGTTCCTCACCAAGAATGTAAATCATATAAAAGATAATTAGAAAACATGGGGCTAAGAACTCACCTGAGTGACTAGTTCCTCTAAGGAGATTGAGTAATAGATATCACAAAGATCGGACCACACCGTGTCCACTACCTAATTAAATACGACGCCAGGATCTTAGTAGCTATGGCAGTTTAGGCTAAAAGAGACTCGGATGTATAATTTTGTAGTGATATAAGATACTGTTATCACTTATTTAGAGACATCAAATATACCCTTTAAGCTTCAAGTATATTACACTTTAGTCCCCCCCTAGGTTTTAATAAAATATAAAACATTTACATTGCTAAACCCCTTTAGTTTAAGATAATTACATACTTAACCTTTAAGTTTACACAAAAATGAAAAATTTAGGGTCTTTATATATTATCTACGGTTTATACGTATCGCATTACAACTATAGCGATAATAGTTTACTCCGTGTAGAATAATCTTGTCATTAATACTGGTTCAGTAACTATAATGGTTCTACTACGGTAGATTCTTAGGTCAATCATTACTACTAGTAGCATATTAGTTACTCCTGGTAGAATAATATTGTCATTAGTACTGGTAGTACTATAATGGTTACTACTGGTAGATATAGTCATTACTACTGGTAGCATATTAGTTACTCCTGGTAGAATAATATTGTCATTTGTACTGGTAGTAATATAAAGGTTACTACTGGTAGATATAGTCATTACTACTGGTAGCATATTAGTTACTCCTGGTAGAATAATATTGTCATTAGTACTGGTAGTACCATAATGGTTACTACTGGTAATGTTATAGTTAGTCCGGGTAGTACAAATGCATTCGTTAAGCTTATTTAAGTTTGCTTAAGCTGTTTGGCTTATTGATAAGCTCGGATGAGCTTATTTTGAGCTTATTGGGCTCGTTGGCCCAACAACCATTTACTAAAAATTAGTACCAAGGTCCATTAAGGTTCGTTTGGTTTTTAAAGGGTATAAGGGCCTATATAAGTTTCAATAAGCTCGTAGGTCACCTTAATAAGCTTGTAGAGCTTATTAATAAGCTAGGGTCTCCACTGTTGGGCCCGAGTGTGGACTGCGTGGGTTAAACGAAGCCATTAGTGGCCCATTAAGTGTTCTAGTACCTCTTAAGACACCGTTAACGAGCTAGTATACCAATTGTGAGCTTATTTTGCATGCATAGGGTCATGTTCGCTACACGCACCCGCTAGATAAGGTTGCCTTCACATTCCTTAGTCTTCATGTCGTGTTTACAAGAAAGTTCACGTATAGTTTTCTTACCATTTTGTGTTTAATGTATATTGTTTACGTCTAAGTATAAGTTTTTCATATAAATAGGGCACTTAAGCCCTAGATTGCCATAATCCATCTTGATAAATGCGTTTTAATTTGGTCTTTGCACCACACAAGTATAACATATACATATATAGGTGCGTGAACCCTATATGGGTCGCGACACAAGTCTAGAAATCAAGCGACAATTAAACTATGAATTGCAAAGTGTTGTGAGAGACTTACAAGGTGTCCTTGTGACTTGGTTTATGGATGATGAAGCAACCCGACTCTTATACACCCAAACGTGTATGAATATGGTTTCCAAAGCTTATAAACCCGCACCCCTTTTGCTCGTGTTTTCCTTCTATAGACTTGTATGATGACTCTAGTGTATATTGGTTCGAATGAAACAAAGTGAGGCGTGTTTGCTTGCGTTTAATAACCCGAACAAGGAAACAATATTTGTTTAGTCGCTTGAGAGAGTTTTAAGAAGTGTGTGAGTTTTCAAGAGTGTCAAATGGTGAGATATGAGTGTGTATTTATAGGCAAGATTTGCTAGTTACTCTCCTAGTTACATAACCAAGGCCAAACCGTGTCCTAACCTTGTGGTTTAGTGGTTTCTAGTTAGTCACACATTGTTTCTTGCTAAACCACCTAAGTACAAGCTTTAATTAGCCAAGTGTTGTACAAGATTTAGTTAGATTAGGAAATCTTAAGGATTTTGTGTGTTTCTTCCTTGTTAGCCGTGGCCTAGAGGACTCAAAAGGGACAATTGGTTATTAACCAATGTACATTTGGCTAGTAGGAGACATTAAGTACTATCCTTAATTAGTTTGAGGATGTACTAGTACTTTAGGATTTATTTAGAAGATTTGATTTTAGCTAGTACACCAAGGAAGATTTATGTGGGCTTTTTGTACCCACATTCGGCTATTTTGTGTTATTAACACAAGATTTGGTCAAGTTTTGTGTTTAGGCATTAATATTAGGTATTGTTTCGAGTCTAGGTAATTCTAGGTATTTCCGGGGTGCGTCCAAATGTATTTTATTGCGAAACGTAACCCTTTTACGTGACCAATAAAAATATAAAGTACGCAAAGTACATAATTATTTTCTTAATAATTATTTCTTACTTGGTGGGTATTGGGTTGAGTCTAGGTAAGTCTAGGTATTTCCGGGGTGCGTCCAAATGTATTTTATCGCGAAACGTAACCCTTTTACGTGACCAATAAAATAAAGTACGCAAGGTAATAAATTATATTCTTAATAATTATTTCTTAATTTGTTGATGTAAACCTTAATTTGTTTGATGACCGTTTACATTCATTGATTATTTTCCATGTCTACGCGATTTATCTTAAAAGTAAATATTTAAAAGAAAGCGTATCGACTAAAAAAAATAGTGAGTCAATAATAGATTCGTACCAATACATGAAAATGAGAAATGTTACAGCCTCCACCCGTTAAAAGAGCTTTGTCCTCAAAGCTTAAGACCTGGTAGTGGATGACGAAGCCCGGTTTGGGAAGAGTTGTGGGTATTTTTGTTTGAACGAATCTTCACGTTCCCAGGTGAACTCAGGGCCCCGCCTAGAGTTCCAGCGAACCTTAACCAATGGTATCCGGCTTTGCTTCAATCTTTTGATCTCCCTTCATAATTTCAAACGGACTCTTCCTCAAACTGGAGCTTAATCGACATGAATTCCTTCTAAAGGCATGACTAAAGGTTCGTCAGCGTAACATTTCTTCAAATTAGACATCTGGAAGGTATGATGAACTCTGCTTAACTCTTGGGTAAGTTCCAGTTTGTAGGCAACTTTCCCCACTTTGGCTAACACCCTGAAGGTCGAAGTAGGATCCCTAGATCATTCCATGGATGAAATCACAAGATCAATGGCAATGAAAGATTAAACATTAAAGAACTTTTGATTGAAAGAAATAATAGTGGCTACAATCCTTAAAGATGAAAAATAAATAATGAAGTAGCTAACCTAATTTTGACTAAACTAGGTGTATTTATACTAACTAGGATTTGCCTTTGAGGGCTTTCTTTTTGGGCTTTTTACATCTTGGCCCGTATACATAATAAACATCAATTAACATTGTCTTTCGAGCTAGACTTTTGTCTTGTATCTTCGAGTGACCGAAGCTTCTTTGTTCGGGTCCATTTATGTGATCCTAACAATCTCCCCCTAGATGAGGTCATGAGAAGTTAGCTCACTCGTGCTTGTCTCTTTAGCTCGTTGTTGATAGGGTACTTCACTTGATGTGCTTTGGTAATTCAATCTTTAACACCTTGATCATGATCTTCAGAACTTGATTTGATGACTTGATCTTGATCTTTGACTGGTTTATGCTTAACTTCCTTTGAATTACTTGTGATCTTCTTTCGCTTTGACTTTGCCATAAGCTGACATTAGTCTCACATGCTCATATCTTTGGAATCTGGAAAGCGCTTTGAAGATGTATCTTATTCTAAACTCCATAACGTTTAGCATTTGAAGAAGACATTGGATTTTCAGAGATTGTGCGGAAGCCTTTGAATGTAAGCTTTCTTGATACTTCATATAATTGTGGTAATGGATATGACACATGTCGTACATCGGTTTACTTTGAGTCGTCATTCGCCATGAAAGAAAACAATTTAGTCACCCAACAAAACATTTTGTTATGGTCAAATCCACATAATGTGTTCTAGAAAAAGCATTTTGAGAACAAACACGAGCGGGTTGTTTCGTAGAGAGTTGAGAGTGGTGTGACGGGGGGGGTAGGAAGAGTTATGGCAAGGAACGATTAGTGACATGACGATCTAGTGTCGAGGTTTCATTGGGTACCCCATGAGTACCTCGTCTCATAGGTATCCGAGACGGAGGGGTCCGGAGCGTGTGCAGTGAGTGCTATGCATAGAACATCGTGGGCTGGAGACAGGTTTATCCGTGAGATTGCTGACATCTAGATCTCTCTCTCTGACAATGGATAACTCTAGATCTTCGAGAGAGAAACAACTCATTATCTATTCTGCGAGGCACAACCGTACAAGCGTTTTACTAGAAGATCACTAGTCACTAATCACATCAACAGTATCCTTCAGTACTTGCCAACCAATGTGACTCGTCTGCGCGCAATCTCTCACGACACATCCTAGTAGGAGAACACGGAATAGTCAGCTACTACAACACTCTCATCAACATGTAGATCTCTACTGCAGTTGTCAAGATGACAGAAGATGATTAGAGCAACAAGATAGAGTCAGCACAGGCACTCACACTACTACTAGATCTGACTAACTATCCGGTATAATTTAGGCTGTAGAGAAATAGTTGTCTTCACACAGAGCGCGCGGAGAGACGCGTATCGAGAACCTGTCGAAAAAGTAACGTGTGAGAGAGAGGAGAGCGAGGTCGCACACACACACCTTAATAAATTTAGCTAGTGGGTGTGGCCAGGGGACTCTATACTAGAGTGAGATGAGAGAGAGCGAGAGAAGAATGTGAGGGGTATATAAGGATTTGTGTGAAAAGTTATTGTGAGAGGAATTGTGAGGTATAAGGAAATGCCTAATCTATAGGGCGTATGTGCGAGAGTGAGCGTGTTTGAACACACACACACAATAAAATGTAAATATTGAAGGGATGTGAATTGATTTTGACGATAGCTCTGCGATATAGGGAGCAGGTGTTATTTAGACGGCAGCATAAGGTAATTGTAAAAAGTAGTAGTCAGTAGAATTAAGTGTTGAGATGGATGTAAGTAGGTATGAGAAAGTTGGTTGTGGTTGTTGTCTTGATGGTGTGTGGTGGTGGATGATAGTTTTTTTTTATAGTTATAGTATTGAAAGTGAGGATGAAGAATAGATATATAGTTAAAAAAATAATATAATTTGGTGAGGTGTTGAGGTTTTTGGTAATAAGGTGGATGTGTGATATGAAAAAGATAAAATATGTTGGTTGGAAGGTATTTAGATTTGGGTGAAGTTAAGATCAATGAAAATAGGATGTAGTATATGAAATTGTAGATATTTTATTATTTGAGATTTTATGATGAAATTAATGAATAGTATAACATAGAGAGAGCGATGTGTTATTGAAGGAGGTTTTTTTTTTGTGAGGTTGGGGGGATTAAATAATATATAATATGATTGATAAGTTGTTTGTTTTTATTTGAGATGTTGGAGGATATATTTAATTTAAAAATTAATTTAAAAAGTAGATAATTGTATATTGGGTTTTTGTTTTATGGTTGGGGTAGGGTTGTTGTGGGGTTATTGTGTTAGGTATAGATAGAGGGTAATGGATTGGTTTTTGTAGTAGGGTGAAGGGTAGAGAATTTTAGATTATGGTTGAGTGTAGTTTGGTTTTATTAGGATAGAATTTAAGGATTTTTGGATGGTTGTTGAGTTATGATATGAATGTGATAGTTAGGTTAAGTTATTGATTGTTGTTTAATAATTTTTTAGATTTAGAGAAAAGTATTTTGTTTATTTAATGGGGATATATATCTTTTTTCAGAACACTTGAATTTTTGACAAAACAAAATGTTTTTGTTGACTAATTTTTTCTAATCATCAATTAACTCAATATAACGATGTAAGACAAGTGCTCATATCCATGACCACACTATCTGAAGTAAACAAAAAGCTTACATTCATGAGCTCCGCACAAAAAGATAATATCGAAAATCAATGCCTTCTTCAAATGCTAAACGTTATGGGATTAGAAAAATACATCATCAAAGCTTTCCAGGATCCAACAGATAATAGCCATGTGAACTAAAATCAGCGTATGCAAAGTCCAAATCGAAGAAGATCACAAAGTAATTGCAAAGAAGTAAAAAGCTTTAAACACAAGTCAAAGATCAAGATCAGTTCATCAAATCAAGTTCTGAAGATCATGATCAAGGTGTTAAAATTAGAATTACCAACACATCAAGTGAAAGTACCCTATCAACACAACGAGCCCTAAAGAACAAGCACGAGTGAGCTAACTTTCTCATGACCTCATCTAGGGGGAGATTGTTAGGACCATAAATGACCCGAACCATAGAAGCTTCGTCACTAATAACTCGACAGATACAAACAAAAAGTCTAGCTCGAAAGACAATGTTAATTGATGTTTATTATGTATACGGGCCAAGATGTAAAAAGCCCAAAAAGAAAGCCCTCAAAGGCAAATCCTAGTTAGTATAAATACACCTAGTTTAGTCAAAATTAGGTTAGCTACTTCATTATTATTTTTCATCTTAAGGGGTTTGTAGCAACTCTTATTTTCTTTCAATCAAAAGTTCTTGAATGTTTAATCTTTCATTGCCATTGATCTTGTGATTTAATCCATGGAATGATCTAGGGATCCTACATCGGACCTTTCAGGGTGTTAGCCAAAGTGGGGAAAGTTGCCTACAAACTGGAACTTACCCAAGAGTTGAGCAGAGTTCATCATACCTTCCAGATGTCTAATTTGAAGAAATGTTACGCTGACGAACCTTTAGTCATGCCTTTAGAAGGAATTCATGTCGAAGATAAGCTCCAGTTTGTGGAAGAGCCCGTTGAAATTATGGAACGGGAGATCAAACGATTGAAGCAAAGCCGGATACCATTGATTAAGGTTCGCTGGAACTCTAGGCGGGGCCCTGAGTTCACCTGGGAACGTGAAGATTCGTTCAAACAAAAATACCCACAACTCTTCCCAAACCGGGCTTCGTCCATCCACTACCAGGTCTTAAGCTTGATACAAAGCACTTTTACGGGTGGAGGCGTAAACATTTCTCATGTCCATGTCATTTACGACTCTATAATGATCACTATTTATTTTAGTCCATACGCGTTTACTTTTAAATATTTACTTTTAAGATAAAGCGCGTAGACTGGAAAATAATCAATGAATGTAAACGGTCATCAAACAAATTAAGGTTTACATCAACCAGTATAAGAAAAATTATTAAGAAAATAATTAATTACCTTGCGTACTTTATTTTTATTGGTCACGTAAAAGGGTTACGTTTCGCGATAAAATACATTTGGACTCACCCCGGAAATACCTAGACTTACTAGACCAACCCCATTACCCACTTTTAAACCTTAAAGCACAAAATATAAATCAGTTTTTGTGTGAAACAACCCACTAAGGGCGAATACATGCATATACATAACATAGAAGCCACCCAAAGATCTTGCTAATGAGCCTAAAAGTACAGTACCTCCTCTAACTAATTAATTACAAGCCGTAATGTCTCCACTAACTTATTACCCAATGTTTAATACCCATTTTTCCTTGCCTTGATCCCCTAGGCCACGGTTAAGCCTTCACAAACACACAAATCCTTTTCATTTCTAGTATCCAAGCAAATCTTGTACAAACATTGGTCATTAAGAGTGGTACTTGAATGGTTTAGCATAAAACCATGTGTGGCTAACTAGAAAACCCCTAAACCACTTCCTAGGGCACGGTTTGGTTTTGTTTAGGACTAAGAAGAGCTAACTGGCTTCCTTGCCTATAAATACTCTCATAATCTTACCATTTGACACTCTTACAACATACACACACGAAAACAAGAAAACACAAAATTGTGCCTAGTGTTCGGGTCACCAAACGCAAGCAAGCACTCTTCTTGATTTCATTTGAACCCATAAACGTTTCCTAGTTATCATACAAGTCCATAAAGAGTTACACGAGCAAGGTCTTGGGCGTTTACGAAGCTTGGAGCTTAGGGTAAATTATTGGTCGTGTAGAACGCATTCGGGTTGCCATACTTCTCGTTCCAACACATAACCAAGTCGCTAGGACCCTTGTAAGTCACATTCAAACTCATGACAAATCATATTATGCGTATTCTTTTCATGATGATTAGCTTATGGGTCAAATTATGTAGTATAAGCGCACTAGCTTGAGAACACCATGATAAAAGAATTAAGAACGCATGATACAAATTATGAAATACACTTAACAACTGGTGTGGTGATAAACTATAAAAGAAACGAGTAACGTGTTTAGTAACCAAATAAGGTTTGAAACCTCCCCGTCATGAGAAAACCCTACACCATACGTAAACTCTTAAGGAAAAACACGACACAATGGCTTTGGAAGGTATACACGACTTAAACAAATGTTTGCATGGGTAACACGACTAGTGTATAGGGACTAACAAACAAAATATAATTGCTAAGACTATTTTCGAATCCTATATATGGTTAGAGAAACCAATGGACCTCTCACGATCCAACATGCCACGTTCGGGCCGAACCGACCCAATGACCTATTAGTGAAGGCTCTCAACTTACAATTAAGCTTCCATGAGCTTATCGAGGGCTTATATGAAACATGAACCCGTAGGAAAGAATCAAATGTTTAAGAAAACTTATGGGCCACAAGCGGGCCCAATAAGGCTGAACAAGCCCAACAGGCCCAACAGTAGGACCCACGAAGTGGTAATAAGCTCTACGAGCTTATTAAGGTAACATACGGGCTTATATAAACTTATATAGGCCCTTATACTCTTTAAAAACCAAACGAACCTTAATGGACCTTGGTACTAATTTTCAGTAAATGGTTGTTGGGCCAACGAGCCCAATAAGCTCAAAATAAGCTCATCCGAGCTTATCAATAAGCCAAACAGCTTAAGCAAACTTAAATAAGCCTAACGAATGCATTTGTACTACCTGGATTAACTATAACATTACCAGTAGTAACCATTATGGTACTACCAGCACTAATGACAATATTATTCTACTAGAAGTAACTAATATGCTACCAGTAGTAATGACTATATCTACCAGTAGTAACCATTATATTACTACCAGTACTAATGACAATATTATTCTACCAGGAGTAACTAATATGCTACCAGTAGTAATGACTATATCTACCAGTAGTAACCATTATAGTACTACCAGTACTAATGACAATATTATTCTACCAGGAGTAACTAATATGCTACCAGTAGTAATGACTATATCAACCAGTAGTAACTATAAAGACCTAAATTTCATTTTTGTAAACTTAAAGGACTAATTATGTAATTATCAAAACTAAAGGGGTTTACAGTGTAAATGTTTATATTTTATAAACCTAGGGACTAAAGTGTAATATCTAGAAGCTTAAGGGTATATTTGTGATCAAAAGTGATAACAGTATATATAAACTAGCAAATTATACATCGAGTCTTTAGCCTAAACTTGTAGACTAAGACTGGCCGTATTTACTTAGGTATTTGACGGTGTGGTTCATACTTGGATATCTATTATCAATTTCCAGAGGACTATTCACTCAGGTGAGTTCATAGCCCCATGTTTTACAATTATTTAAATGATTTACATCCTTGGGGTGAGAACATGCTTTGTTTTACAAATTGGACGCAAGTGTACATTTTATACAATGATTACGTGTTTGCCTAAGTAGCGATAACCCACTGAGCCCTTTATCATGAACTGTCAATTACTAGATTGTGAGCGCGAATGTTATAGATAGATCTATTTGGGATTGACAATCCCCGTTCGGGTGATTAGCTATCACTGGGAACGAACGTATACCATGTCAAATTTGGGATGTTTCGGGTTAGAACATCATTCACGGGCATTCATTGGCAATATATTGTATTCATACATGTCGAGCCTCAGTGTCATGAGCTTAGGAAAACGTGACCATTTTTTTATGATGTTTGCATGTGTTGCTAAATCATACACTTGGAAATCTTGC